>RJWJ010014519.1:0-37754 GCA_004363605.1 Indri indri | reverse complement strand
AATTTGCAAATGTTTAATGTATTGAAGATTTTAGTTTTTTTCTCTTCTCCCTTTACCTTCTCACTTATTTCTAAAAATAATCATTGAATTACTGTTAACATTCTATTGTGCATCCACTTATCTCTTTTCCTATGCACAAATTAGTATCTACTTAAAACTGTATCTCATTTAAAAATAAAAACATTTTAAATATATATCACGTAAAATGTATATACTCTTAATATATTATAGTATACATTACTATATTGTATATACAATAATGCGTAGTCTACTATACAGTTCTTGCTTATTTTACATGGCAGTAAAATATGTCAGAGATCTTTTTAAAGGCTGCAATATATTTCATTACTCTACTGAAAGACTATTCTCACAACTTAACACTCTTGAAATGCAGTGAAAATTTTGTATGTAAATGTAGGACAAAATACAAGTGGTGCAATTGCTGATTTTTAGTTACATCAAAATTTTGATGGAGAGTACTTTCTTAAAAGTTGTCCAACATTTCATCAACTATTTCTTCACTATTTTCTCAATACCTTGCCAATATGAGGTACTATCAATACCAAATTATTATCAATACAAAACTGATATCCTGTTGTTTTGATTTCTACCTCTTTGATCCCTTTGAGGTTAGGCATATTACCTTATATTTATTAGACATTTGGTTTTCTTCTTCTGTGAATTTCCTTTATATGTCCTTTGCCCATATTCTCTGTTGAATTGTTTTTCTTTCTCTTATTTATTTCAAGGAGCTCTTTGTATATTAGGGATATTAACAATTTTATCCAGCAAACATGTTCTCCCAAGTATCTTTAGAAAGTCTGCACACCTATAAAGTCCTTTCTCTTTCTTGTTTGTGCATGGCCCATCCCCTTTGCTGTCCTCTTCTTTTCTACTTGTCCTTTTGGCTAGTGTATTTCCTGTCTTAGTTGTATCACTACTAAACTAGAAGATTGTAAGTGATATGGAATTACATATTTAAACAGGGCATATGACAACTTTAATTAGAAAGGAGATGAAAACTCAATGTGTGCAGAGGATTTTTGTGGAGCTTTCCTGTCTATTCCAGTTTTTCCTGAGGTAACTTTTCCTTCTGAGCCATGAGTAATTACTGACTGTATATTCCAGTGAAAACATAGAACTCACTGACGTACTGGCTGATGAATGTAAAAAATGCAGTTAGTTATTTGAATGCTCCAATAATCAAATATTTTGATAACTGGCCACATATTTTATTTTTTGATACAGATATTCAGTACTCTGTAAACATGGATACTTAATGACTCGAGACAAAAATATCAGCGTGTGTGGACAACTGAAGAATGGAATGAGTGGCTACAGTGCAAGAAGTTGAAATTAAAATTAATATTGATTCACATACAAAAATAAATAATAGGCATCCTTGGTGCTGTATATGTATATATTTATATAATATATACAAATAGCTATGTTACTAGTTAAATGTATGGTCATTTTCCAAATATTTGAAATACTTATATGATACTCCAAATTGGAATATTTTCTTTAAATAGATGCTGTGCTAATTTATTTTTTTTCATATTATAAAACAGAAAACTAAAGAATGCTCATTAATTCACATGGAAAGGCCCAGGGCAGAAAGATAAGTCAAAGAAACACAATCTTCGGAAAGAAAAACAGTCTGGAAATGTCATATTTTTCAGGAAATCATTTGTATTTCTAGCTCTTAAAAGCATGTAAAGGAAGGAAAAATGAATGCTTAATTATATTTTTAGAAACAATAACGCTTACATCAATTCCCCCAATTTTCCCAAATAAAAAATTACTCTCATCTTTTCCTCTTGGTGTGTGTGTTACATAGACTCTGTTCAGTCACTCGTGTCTTCCCTTAGTGTTTTTATTTTATTTAGGCTGAACTGATAGTCTTTTCCTGGTGCTGAACTAACTTTAACATAAATAAAGTATGTTTACTTTATGGCTTGGCTATATTCATTGATAATCACTGTAAATCTCATTTGAGGTAATCATTGAGACCAGGAAATTTAAAATTCTCTTTCTTCTTTACACAATTAGAGAAAACTCCTAGAAACATATGTCTTTAAATTTATTCTTAAAAATTATGTTATTGAAAATAGAGAGAGATTACCATTATTTATCCAGGGAGCAAATTAGCTTGTTCTTTATAATATTAAAATATTTATTTCTAAAGACAACTGTTATATTTTCATTGGTAAACTACTGTTTTATGGGAAAACTATGTTATATTTTCTTGTTTTTTTTTTGCTCTTAAATAATCTCAAAACAAGGATTTCGCTATTAGTTGAATATTGAATTTTAAGGTTAGATGTGGTAGATTCTATCACTTTTAAAAGTTTACATATTTAATATAAAGTTCATATCTTATTTTTAAAGTTTTATATCTTTAATGCCTTTTGCTCTTGGCAAGTTAGTTATAATTCAGGAAGGCAGAGAAATCAGTCTTGGTATGCAAAAGGAAATTATTTGACAGCCAAGATAATCAGCATTTATGCAAACTGAAAATTACCTGCCTGCCAAAATCATCAACCTTTATGAAGATTTAAGAAAATGTAAAAAATATTATAAGGCTGTTTACAAGTTAAAATCCATTGCCTCTACCTTGAATCCATAGGGCATATTTTTATCTTGTTGTTTTTTTCATACTAAGAACATAGCATACTTTAAAAAATAGTTTATAGTATAATGGGCAAATTTATCTTCTTATATGTAATGAGATAGACTTACTGTTGGAAATATAAGAAACTATTCCAGTTATACTCTGTCATAATAAACATTTATTTTTCCTTCCAGCTCTTCTATATATGGGTCATCTGTTTCTGTTTTCTGGGCTAGGCATAGAATGAGAGCAAGTAAGGCCTGGGCTCAACCTGTTTTCTCGCTAAAAATATTGGCACCACTGGTGGCCATGGGAGTCCTCAGTGGTCCTTGATGTGCCTTTCTTTGACAACGATCCTACTTCACTTTTTGAGCATAAGTGAATAATTAGTGACATTTAATAATAACAAAAAGATAGCATCTCATGATGTTATATTGCAATCAGTTAGTCTTCCCACTAGTTTAATTCACATTCCTTTTCCTTATTGAAAAAAAGAAAACATTTGTTTGGAAGTAGCAAGAGGGAAGGAACAGAAATGATCATTTTGCAATGCTTCGTGGACAAAAACAGAATCAGAAAACTTAACTAATATACCTGTGCACTCACCATCTGTTTATCAGGGACACTAAGGGATTACTAATTAATTAACTAATTAATTGAACACATAAAATCCATTCGTTATACATTTTTGTACAAAGAGAGTTTCTTTTGAAGACAGATTTCTACTCTGATACGTCACAGAAACAGGATAATCTTGGGTGACATAAAATTAAGTGTAACTAATTTGTGTGGCTGATTTAACATATAACATAGACATTAACTCTAGATACACTATGGGCTTTGGTGTAGGGTTGCTGGTAGGATGTGATAGAGGCATGTGTAATATATGTTCTAGATCTGCAGTCCCCAACTCCCAGGCGCGGACTGGTACTGGTGTGCAGCATGTGCAGAGTAGCCCCCTCACCGTTCTTTCAAAAATTTTATTCCATGAAACTTAGGAACAGGGTCGGGGGTCGGGGTGCACAGCAGGAGGTGAGCAGCACCGCCCCTACCCCTATCCATGGAAAAATTGTCTTCCATGAAACCGGTCCCTGGTGCCAAAAAGGTTGGGAACCACTGCTCTAGATACTCTAATTATATGAGCATGCTGAATATGTCCAGACAAGAATTTTTAACTGTAAGCATAATTGTGTTTATCCTAAAAGTGAGACAAAGTTAACCAGGGCTGCCTAGAGAAGAAAAGATCTTCAAGGACCTGTTTAGATAGTTGCTTCTAGAAAAAAAAGGAACAGTCTTCAAAGATGTGTCAATCCTATTTTTTAAAGATTGATTAGGTAGCCAAGTTTTTCTTCCTTTTATCCTTGGAGAAAATGAAAAATAACAGTTCTTCCTCTATTTTAGACTAACCATTGATATACCTTATGACAGTTTGGTCTCCCCTGAGCCTTCTCTTCTCCAGGACAAATTATGCAAACTCTATCAGTCTGTCCTCATAGGTCCCATTTTTCAACCATTAAATCATCTTATTGTTCATTCCTGTATCTTTTCCAGTTTCTTCAAAATCCTTTTAAAAATATAAAGTCTTAAAGTTGATATCTTTGCATATTTAAGACAGGATAGAACTTCAGGAGGATATTTATTTCCACCCTCTAAGTCAGAGAGATGGTCACGATAACAGGTAGGTTGAGTTAGGGGGATAAGAAGTCAAAGAGAAGCAAATTCAAGTTTTCAATGTCATGGATTTATAGGATCAGAAATAGTCAAACCTGTGCCTGGAAAAATGTCATGCAGATTCTTTATAAGTCCTTTGGGACAAAAGTTATAAAAGTAACCAGAGATACTTTTGTTTTTTTTTTTCTTTAAATAACCTGATGCTTTTTTTTCTCTCTCTCTAATTATACTTCTGTGAAGGAAAAGATTAGTAGGTAAGCTAACATAATTCTAAATTCAGGACAAAGAATATTTAATAGAGGAAGATGACTACTGCTAAGTCAAGAAAGGGCATAGGGATTCAGCCTTAGAATTAGTGAACTTGGCTTAATTGAGGGCTAGAACCACTTTTTCAAGCAGATATTAATGCCCAAGAGGGCATTTGTGGAGTGTGACCTAGCAAAGAATGATTATTTTTTTCTTTTTTGGTAGTACATGACCACTAGGAAAAGTTTGCTATTCACTTTGTTGATATGCTCTCCTGGGTTCATGGCATTGCATTGTCTTCTCTGCGGCATCCCATTGATTTGGGTGATTAGGATATTGTAGTTGTTTCAACCTCTCCATTCCATGAAGGACAACAAGGAACATATAACCTGATAAATAAACCAAGTTACCCTCTACAGCATTTACTACAAGAGCAAGGTTCCACTGTAATGAAAAGCTAAAATGAAAGCCCTAAACTTTTTGGTCTTTAATACTTCAATTTAAGTGCACTGATGATTGAATTTTATACTTCTTTGATAACTTAACTTTAAACCTAAAGTCTTATCTATGCCCCAAGCAAAATACCTGGCATTCACCCTACTCCCTATCTTGGGTTGTGCACTATGAAATGGGGTGAACCGCTTCATAGGCTCCACAAAGACAGAGAAATGCAGTCACTGCAAAAAGATGGCACTATGTTCTTTCCAATATCCTCCTTATAAACCAGCAATAAATAATAGGGATCACAACAAAGTCAGCTTATAAGAGCTTTAATTCCCCAGAGAGAAGGCTGCACAATTTACCCATTGCTGTTTTATTTTCACTTTAAGGTGGAATAAAAATATAAATCTGCCATGCCCATATCAAAAAGCCACAGGCAGATCTTAGAGGGCTCCTGCATTGAATGGTGTGCAGTAGTGAAATATCTGTATTTTGCACTAACCCATCTTTGAAAGCTAATGCAGTATGGTCTTACCATTTTTGCAGACAGGACAACATTGTTCTGGTTCATAGACTGGGTTGACACACTCAGGAACCGCGCAGTCTGCTACAACACAGTGAACTTCATTGCTGGGCTCACAGCGACACCATTCACATGGAGAGGGCTAGGAACAAATCTAAAATTAGCCCCTTTTCTCCTATAACTTAATGCTTGCACATTCATATGCTGTCAGAAGACAAAACATCAGTGCTTATATTGGCTTTACTGTATTAACTCCATTTACCATGTGTATGATCATTCTCCCCTGGTAGAAGGCCACCTACACGTCCAAGCCAAGGTAGGTTGCAGTGTGCAGCTCAGGTTGCTGTGAACAACTAGAGCACTCATGGATAACTTTTCCCACATCTTATGTTCCTGCTTTCCAGAGAAATGTTTGGACAACTAATATGTCATCTCCTGGTTTGGTTTCCAGATACACTGATTGTTCTGACTTCCTCTGGTAAACAGAAATGATACTGGAACATGTCAAATATTTTTTTTTCTTCCCGAGAAAGAGGAGGATTACTGAGAAACAAGAAAATGGTAAGTGAACATTCTTACTCTTTGTAGCAACTCTTTTTCAAGCTAGCCTAGACTCTGAATGCTATTTTTTCCAGGTGAATTTTAGAGGAGACAGCATTTGGGATCCAAACATCCACGTACCGTCTCTTCAAACATTCATTGAATACCTTTCATCTTGCCTACTGTCTTTTATGAACAAGCTAAAATCGATTGACTTAAAAAGCCACTATTTAAGTAAGAGTCAAAGACTCTAAAAGTGGAAATGAAAAGTGATTAATTAAGAGAAAAAAATTAAAAATCAGGAAGGAATTTTTGTACTCAGAGTACTTACCGACTAAGAGTGAGTTTGGGATTTTCTGTGTGCTTGCTAGAAACTGCCTATACTGCAAATAATCAGACGCAGTGGTCACTCTGTGACTTTCTCATTCTTTACAAGTTCTAGCTCTGCTTTCTCACAAAACTGAGCTTTAGAATTCTGGAATGAAAATGTGGAGGTCTCAGAAGTCACACAATGTCTACACTTCTCAAACCAAGTCATTTGCTCTTCAAAAGTTCTGCCTCCAACCTGATGCTACAGTCCCTCACCTGCAAATTGTGTTAAATAAAGTCCTCTTCCCTTGTTTCTATGGCTACTGTCCATAACCCCTGTCAGCTCTTTTTTCCTCCCGGATCTAACAATTTGTGTCATATCCATGCTCCTTGACTCAGGCAGTATGTGGAGGTGGAAACCTTTCAGCTCATTATTTTTTAAATTCATTTTGTTTTTGATTTTTACTTGAAGAATGATAGTCTATCTTTACATTAACTATTTTACTCTCAAACTTAGCATGCACAAGAGAAAGAGCCATAGAATCTATGGTAAAGTATTGCTTTTTAAAAATATGATCAATAAATTTTTGAAGGGTACGGTGAATGGTTAAGCATCCCACTGGCATCTGTTGCATTATCCCAAGGGCTGAGATTTTCCTGAAGCTCCTCTACTGAATAATTTCAGTAAATTAAGGAATAGATTTAATCCTACAGCACACTATTTGATGGAGAAAATTTTGAATTAAAAATGGTGTAAGAGATGTAAATGCTTGATGCTGTACTGCTTATTTTGTAAGCCTCATTGTAATATCTAAAATTGCCAAGTAAATTTGTCAGAAATTTCCCTGTTTCCTTGGTTAATTGCAAAGAAGAATTTTCACACAGCCTCCTGACGTGCAGCAAAGACTTGGACTGTATTTATTGCCAGTGTGAGAGAAAAAAAGGAGCTGCTAATACAATCCCTTTCTCACAGCTGGGGTTGTTTGTTTTTGCTGGTTCCCTTCTTGCTGAAGGAAGGGCTGGTCTGTGCAAGTCTTGAGGATTGATTCTGAGAATAAAAATACTGAAGAAAACCCCAAATTTTCAAATGTAAAATGTTTACTTCACAGTAATTATAGTCTTTGAGAAAGATTTGTTGAACTATTGGATTCTACAATACAGACTGACCTAGAAAAACCTTCGAATTTAAACAGTGTGGTTGAACCTTATCAGCTCTGGGCATTGAGATAAGCAATTTGCTGTGTCTACTTATTTATTTCTTATAATAATCCTATGAAGGAAGATTTTTTTTATGCTCATCTCACAGATGAGAAAATAGGCTGAGAAAGGGTCAACAGCTTTCCCAGATCCTATCAGTAGTAAGGGGCACAGACAGGATTTGAATCCAGGCAGCCTAACTGCTAAACTGTGTTGCTACCTGATGACAAGAATCACCATTCGGTGTACTGCCATCTGAGTAGTTGATTTCCTGGTGTTTTTTACACCTCTCCATGCAGACCAGATCCACAAGAGCTATTAACAACCGAACAATTGATTAAGAGGGGATAAGTATGTCCTGCTAAGAAAGAGAATTTTATTAACTTGGGTGTTTAGTGCATAAAGAGATTATTCTGGAAACTTAGAGTTTTCTAACCTCTGAAAATGTGAATTAGACAATTATGATGGCCAAAGTTAGGTTGCCATGAGGCTTGCAGATGCCTGGAAACTACACTTGCAGGTATCTGAGAGAAGCACTAACAGGTAATGGTCCAATAAAGACAGAAATCAGTAGAGGCTGGATGTGTGTACACAGTATCAGCATTTGAATTCTGAGACACACTCTGAGGAATAGCTAAGACCACAAGGCTGAGTGATAAAAGTATATTTGATTTTTCAAAGGGGTTTTGAATAATGAGAAATATAAATTAGAAAAATAAAAATATCAACCTAAACATTGGTGGCTTTTAATCCTGCCCTGAACTTGGCTTTATTCGTATACTGTACCCTGTCCCTAGCCCAGAATCTCTTATCACAAACATGTTATTTCCTCCTTTATTTTCATTAATTTTTTTTCCAAATAATCTGTCTCTATTTCAGACCATTTCTTCTCATCCCAAGCCTCCATGTGCCCCTCCGCTCCCGCTCTAAACACTCCAACAAATGTAACCAATTGCCCTCAGGCTAAAGTCCCTTTCCTTCCTCTCCAGACTTGCCAACCCTCTTTCCTTTCATAACCTTACCAGTTCTGACACCACTGTTGTTCTCTTGCTCAACCTGACTTTCTCTATTGCCCCTGCTTGCCCCTGCATTTTTGAAAAGATGTCACTTGAACAGTGGTAAGTTACTAGGAATAAGCAGTATGCTGCTTTGACATTAAGTTCAGACTTTAAAAATCTTTCCCATCTTACAGTGTAAAACTCTGAAAGGTTTGGTGCTTTGGATAAATCTTTACATCTTAAGCACTGAGCTGGTTACAAATTTCCTTTTATTGGGTTCTTCAATGTGAAAACTATGGATTAAACCTGAAAATGTCCCTGTAAAACCAAAGATTAAAGAATAAAGCTATCCTTAGAGTAACAGAAAATGCTGGAACAAGTACTTGGAAAAAATTATTCTTACTAGCTTTTTTTAGAAGAACATGTGAAATTATGACTAGTACATGGCTTTTGTCAGCTAGAGACTTGGTAGGTAAGATGATTAAATGACACTGACTAAAATTTTATACAAGAAAAATCTTTTTCTAAGAAATCTCATAGAACACTTTATTTCTATGCAATCTTTGGAAAATAAAGTAAAATTCACTATCTATACCTTTGCATAAATTTTAGTTGAAATTGGGATTATAGGTCAAATTTATTTGTTAATGCATATATTAGATGATGTCAGAGTATTCTATTCTGTTATAAATCTGTTATACCTCCAGCTTAGTGTTTTTGAATATCTAATGTGGAATTCCATTTAAGCAGAGACCATGTATTTTATGTGTAATTCCACTATCTCTGAATAAATACCTTGTATGGCAAATTCAAATATTGCCCCTAGATTACAAAGGGGTTTCCTGCTATATAGGTCTATATACATAATTAACAGAGCAAAATTAGACTCTTTCTTAAATATTGGTTTAGGTGACTACAATCAAAATTGTTATTAGAAGCTTCAGATAGAGTAGTGGGAATGGTTAAACTAATTATTATAAATCACTCAGGAAGAAACAACAAGGAAAAAAGCAACAAACCCATTTTCTTTTCCTGAAATTTCATCATCTAGATGTCAACTCCAATGCCACCTCTCTAGGGAGGTCTTCCCTGATGACCCAGGTCACCCAGCTCTTTCATCTTCTCTGTCCATATATCACCCAATTCAGAGCTCTCATCAGGTTCATGAAATTTTCTTACGGATTTGTTTACATTTTCTCTTTATTTGTTACTATTTGTCATTCTCATAGATTCTAAGCTCCTTATAATATATTGTTCACTGCTGTATTCTCAGCACCTAGAAGACATCTTATCATGTGATAGATAATAAATATTTGTTAACTAAAATGCATCATCTTTTACACATAATCTGTGTCTTCTCATTTATTAAGCCATACCTCTGGGCAGCTTCATCTGTGTTCACCATGCATGAAAAGGGTTTTGATTCAATAAGATGTTTGCCTTTTATTTAAATATTATAAAGGGCATTTTGCAGGAAAAGTTTTCTGACTGTGAATCATGAAATAACTACTTGGGTTCCAATATTATGGCAATGAACATAAACTCACTTTCTAAATGTAATTTTAAATATATAATATTCATCATGTGGCTCAGAGGTAAGTCAACCTTCAAGCACTCCATTGACTAGACTATCTAGCAGTAGATGATTACAGACTTTTATTGCACTAGAAAATACCATGCTAACTAAATTTAGGACAAGAATACATGCAGAGAATTGCTAAAGAGTCTTGAGTGAAAGTCTCATTTCAGCCCCACACCCAGAGTTTCCAATGCTGTAAGTGTGGGACAGGCCTGAGAATTTGCATTTCTAACAAATTCCAGATGATGATGATTCTGCTAGGCCAGGGATCATACTTGGAGAGCCACTGAGCTATTAGTTCATTAAATATGAAATGTCTGGGTTCAAATCAAAAGTCTAGCTCATTGTATCTCAAACAAGAAGCAGTACAATTAATCAAAGTACACCCCTACACTATTGACACAGTGCTGCCACCTTAACAGTAGCTGGTTTACCCCAGCAGTGAAGAAGCCTAGAAAGCGAGTGGCAATGAAATCATGAAAGGCGTTTTTCACAGCTTGTCAAGAATATTTTTCCTTGCAACAAGTGGTCCAAAGCCTGAAAGAAGCAGTAGTCAGTTGGTGCAAGGTCTGGTGAAAACAGTGGATGATGCAGAGTATCCAAGTCCAGCCTCTATAGTTTGAGCAGTGTTGTTTGGGCGACATGTGGTCAAGCAGTGTCTTGCAAGAGGATTGGCCTGTCTCTATTGACCAAGCTCGGCTGCTTAATCACAAGCATCCTTATCATTTCATCTAATTGGTTGCAGAAGACATCCGCTGTAATGGCTTGATGAGGTTTGATAAAGCTGTAGTGGATAATACCAACACTGGATCACCAAACAGACACCATTAGCATTTTTTGATGAATATTCGGTTTTGGACGTATTTTGGCGCTTCATCTTTATCCAACCATTGGGCTGAATGCTTGTGATTGTGAAAAAGAATCCATTTTTCATTATAGGTAACAACATGTTGTAGAAATGTTTCGCCTTTTTGCCATGACAGCAAAGAAAGGCAAGCTTCGAGACAATTTCTCTTCTGATAATTGTTTAATTCATGGGGAACCCATCTACCCAGCTTCTTTACCTTGCTGATTTGTCTCAAATGGTCCAATATCATTGGAATAGTAATGTCAAATCTTGCTGCTAATTCATACATAGGTTGAAATAGATTCGCTTCCACCACCGGTTTCAGCTCATCATTATCCACCTTGGTCTCAGGTTGCCTGTGTGGTTCATTTTCAAGATTAAAATCACCAGAAGGAAACTTCTCAAACCATCGACACACTGTGCAAACATCTTTCCCAAACACTTCGTTGATATTTTGAGCTGTCTGCATTGCATTGGTTCCACAATGGAACTCATATTCGAATATAACACAAATTTTTGACTTATCCATGGTTTTACAAAAATTTCTCTAAAAAAATTGAAAGATAATCACAAGCCAAACTGTGTGTTTGAAGGACTGAGGATATACCTTCACAATAAAAATAAAGCAAGTGTCAAAGTTAAATGTTAGAGATATGAATTGTCAAACTTAGTACTTAAGGAAATCAGACATTTCATACTTAATAACCTAAAATATAATGTGTACCAATTTTGATGGTTGCTTATTAAGCACATGATTTTAGTATATTATAAAATATTTTTTTCAGGAAAAAGCCCTGATTTTAAACATGTCCATTTTCCTAAAGGATGGATTAGAGTAAAAAGCCCCAAAAAACACATTTGAATATCTGAGAAACAAAATTTGATTCCTAGAAAGCCCTCTGATTATATTGTTGAAAGCTGAAGGGATGGATGCGTAAATGGATTGGATATATTCTAACTGCCAAGTTTAAGCATACTAACCGTATTGATGGCTTTCCTTCTGATCAAGTGATGCTAGGCTTTAGATACCATGAGGTGCTTCATTTCTTTGATAATGAGCAAAAATTATCAAAGAGAGTATAGCCCAGTTTGCTTTTCAAAAAAATTCCCATTAAACAACTATTTAAAATCTAATCTTCTAGCAGTGGAAAAGGATACAGCTTTAAGAAGTGCTCTTCTTTTAGAGATAATTTATGGCATAAATTTTATCACTTTATGGAACAAATCTCATTACTTTCAAACCATATGAGAAATTTGGAAGACTCTATTTCAAAGTTGCTGATGCCTGTCAGGAATCTCACTGTTCACTTCATTAAAATATACATTAAATTACAAAGTGCAAGAGTATTCAGCATCCATTGCCACTCCCGTAGCCAGTAATTTACATGCGACAGATGTCACCTAATAATCAATGGATCCAATGGGTTTTAACCAAAATTCACAATCATCTGAAAGATGACCCATAGCATCACTGATTAAAATGCTCCTCTGTGTTCCTGGTCTAATGAGATTGTGATGACCTCTTCAGTGATCTGCCCTATTGATTGGAACATATTTGGAACACTGATGTTGTAAGTCTTATCAAATTTTGGACACAGAGCTGCAATTTCTTTAAGAATTTTAATACTGCTGAAGCAAATAAAAAAACTTGCATAGATTTTTTTTATAACCTCTTCAGTCAGCAAATGTATATCGTGGTATCATTTTACACTACAAGTTAAGTAATAGCTGTTCTGGCTTTTTTTGCTGGACTTGGTATTTTGATAATATATTCTACAATATTATTTACAGTGTGGCTTTCATTTTTGTTGAAAACATAAGCGTTTTAGTGAAATGATTGCAAAAAGTGCACTTAGCTTTGCTGTGTAGATATAATAAACTAGGTAGGTAAGAAACTAAAATTCAGAAACAGATAAATTTTAATAATTATTCAACATATTTATTAAATATATATTATATACAAGGTAGTGTACATAAAGTATGCTAAAATGACCTCCATATCTGTCCTACTCTCAATAAATGACAAATTAGAAGAGGAGTTAAGATATCTATAAAAATATGTTTTGATATTTTTAAAACAAATACCTTTTTTTTTTTTTTTTTTTTTGAGACAGAGTCTCACTCTGTTGCCCAGGCTAGAGTGCCGTGGCGTCAGCCTAGCTCACAGCAACCTCAAACTCCTGGGCTCAAGCGATCCTCCTGCCTCAGCCTCCCGAGTAGCTGGGACTACAGGCATGCGCCACCATGCCCAGCTAATTTTTTCTATATATTTTTAGTTGCCCAATTAATTTCTTTCTAGTAGAGATGGAGTCTCACTCTTGCTCAGGCTGGTTTCGAACTCCTGAGCTCAAACAATCCGCCCACCTCGGCCTCCCAGAGTGCTAGGATTACAGGCGTGAGCTACCACGCCCAGCCCACAAATGCCTTTTTTAAATAACTTATGGTACTATTATAATGAAAAACTGAATTATTGGGGTTGATCATATACTTTTATTTGCATGTATTCTGAGCTAAAGTAAAACATGAGACTGGAAAATAGTTGATGAAGTATTCAATCCTAAAAGTTATTATCGAGTATAAAAATATTCACTCATTTTTAAAATTTTATCATATTTGCAAGACAACAGTGATATTATACCAATGACTTATTTTTTTCCTAAAATTATATTTTCCTACATAAAATTTTAAAAATATATTTTGGCATATATTTTAAGAGCAGGCAATTCTACAATTATATACTGCCTATTCCGATAAACTGATGGTATAAAGAATTAATTTTTTTCTTCAATGTTTTTAAAGACTTCCCTGACAATAAAATGTAGCTTTTTCTGAAATATGAAGAAAGAATATAAATATAAATAAAAAATATAGGTAAGGAGAATATATGCAAAAATATCTTTCTTTAGTGGCAATCACAGATGAATTCTTTTAAGCAGGCAAAGTACACTTATCAATGAAATATCAGGGTATATTCGAGAAAGGAAAAAAAGGATATTTTAGCTGCTTTTAATATTAGAGGAGAACCTAAAGGTATAAACAAAAACTAGAGGATTCAGTATAAAGATTTTGATAAAGTATCACACCCATACTTGTGAAGAAGCCTAGAAAAGCAACAGCCCTTAGTCCTTCACTGACAAGCAGGATTGACAGTTGGCTTTCGTACAAGAAAAGTCCTTGACAATGGAACTAAGTATTTTCAGCAGAACCTATGTATCTCCATGCTGAAGATGCTCCATTTATCACCCATTTGTGCAACAGGGAAAAAGTGAGCAACTGCGTAACTTCAAAGCTTTTCTGTTAACACAGGAAAAGACAGTTGTTGATAACAATTAAAGAACCAGTCATCCACAACAGCATTATATCAAGGCTGTGTGTGGTTGGAGGAGAATACATCACTGTGAAAATTCTACCGCCTGAAAGAATTGTGTACAAGACAAATACAACCAGTCTTATTCTGCCGGAAACATTGAAAGGAAGTGATAACAGAAAGGAGAGATGGCCATAACTCAGCCTGCTAATATTGCAAGGATGACACTGAATTCAGGGTCCTATAGGTGGGAGTTATCAGCCTGAAACAATCAAACCCATTCGTATTAGACGTGCCAATCAGATTATTTTTCAAGAACTCCTTCTTTGCCACTGTCTCTGGGCAAAAATTTTCCAAAAGTTGAAATTTTTTCTTCCTTTTCCATTGGCTGGTAACATTGTACTTTGACATGTTATGAAGAGAAAGTAATTAAAAAGTAACAATATTAAGTGCTTTACAACTGCAAAAATTAAAATATATTATATTTCCAATTTTAAGGCCAAACAGTAATTTCCTACTGAATTTTATAGTTCATTATTTGATGCTCGTTCATAGCTCACCTCATTCTATAAAAATATATTGAGATGGCTTATGGGCAATAACATGAAAGTGTATTTTAATTAAAAAAATCTTGACTGAATAATTTCTTGATAAACCTCTCTACTTTCATGTGTAATTTGGGGGCAAGGTACAGCAGAAGCAGTGACAATTTTGTAACCATGGATCAAAATTGTTAGTGCCATCGCCTAGCGGAATTTGGCTGTATGATAATGTGGAATAAGCATGTTTGGAGCGTAAGTCCTGCCATCAAATGCTGCTGTTTTACCTTGGACAGGTTACTTAAACCACTTGAGCCTGGGTTTTCTCACTTGTAAAATGGAGTTAATAATAATATAATATTAACAGTGCTCCAATTTTCTTACTGGCTTGTTACGAGACTAAAAGGAAATAATGTAATACATGAAAGAGCACGTAAGCTACGTGCAATTTGTTACATGACTATGACTGTCCTTATTGCTTTCAACTGGATCAGTGTTTCCTTTTCCTCCCTTTGTTCATTTGCCATGGCTGTGTATTTCTCAAAGGAGTATAGTGCTCATAACTATTTTTTATTAAATTATGGCATAATTATTTTCACTATGAATTCTTTGAAATATTGAATTTATGAAGAATACTGTCTGCCCTCCGTATCCATGGGTTCCACATCCATGGAATCGACCGATCCTGGATCAAAAACACAGTATTGGGCGTGGGGAGGATGGATGGTTGTCTGTAATAAACATGTACAGACTTTTTCTGTCATTATTTTCTAAACAATACAGTATAACAACTATTTACATAGCATTTACATTCTATTAGGGATTATAAGTAATCTAGAGATGATTTATGGGAGGATGTGCATAGGTTATATGCAAATACTACTCCACTTTACCTAAGGGACTTGAATATCTACAGATTTTGGTGTGGGGGAGGGGAACCAATCCCCTGCATATACTGAGGGATGACTGTATGTCTTTTAGAGTTTTGAAAACAATCTATTACATCTCTAATATGCAGCAATGTTTGCATCGAATTGTGGTTCGACTGAGAATGACATTGGACAACATTTTTAGGTAGTTAATTAGATTCTTATTTACAGAGATGAAACATCAATCTTTAATCAGATTCTTGCCTGAAACAGATTTTTAACAGGATAACTTTAGCTCACAGTTTCTGGAGTCTTGATTTAAGTATCTTCCAGTTTCAATGTGAATGTCCTACAGTCTCATTAACAAAAGGAAAATTCTCTGTGATTGTCCCTTTTCTCCCTAATGAAGCTTTCTAAATCTCAGCAGTCAAAGGTTTGCTATTTTAGCAAGATTTTATTTTTAATGTTGCAGGAAAATTAAAGTTAGACTGAACGATTTTAATTTTTTTCTTGTCATATTTGGGAGAGAGCAATAAAGCTAACATGCAGTGAAAATAAATGGAGTCTCAGAGAAGTATGGCTGTTCTCTTGCTATAAACAAAAATGACTTCATTTGCTAACCATTGGAAGTCTTTACAATGACTATGGTAGAAGTCTTGCATTTCTAAGACTGCAAAAATCATTAACAAGTTCTATACTTTCTTTTTTTAATTTATTTTTTAAATTATTATGGGTACATAATAGTGTATATTTTTACAGGGTAGATGTAATGTTTAGACACAGGCATACAGTGTGAATTAATCAAATCAGGGTAATTGGGGTATCCGTCACCTCAGGCATTTATCATTTCTTTGTGTTAGGAACATTCCGGTTCCATTATTTTAGTTATTTTAAAGTATACCCTAACTTATTGTTGATTGTAGTCACTTTGTTGTGCTATCAAATACTATTCATTCTATCTACCTACCTATATTTTTATACTTATTAACCATCCCCACTTAATCCCCTCTCCCAGCTACCCTTCTCAGACTCTTTAGCTAATTTAGAAAATTTTTAAAAATCCCTAAATTTGCAAAAATAATCCTAGTTAATCCTCACTGCATTCAGAATGTAGTTTGTTTCTTAATAGATAGAAATGTGCCTTAGATACATACTTTTTGTAATGGGAGTTTTAAAAATGAAACCCATCAAGCCCTGTAAAATGTGGAGCAGGGAAAGAATT
Organism: Indri indri; assembly: GCA_004363605.1. NCBI lineage: Eukaryota > Metazoa > Chordata > Mammalia > Primates > Indriidae > Indri > Indri indri. Next base: position 20,852 of record RJWJ010014519.1, on the reverse strand, counting down.
GTTATGTGAGCAATGTACTACGTTTCTGTGAAGGAGACAGGGGACTAAACATGAAATAGACTTATAATCGAACACCCATTTAACAACATGGGAATATATATACTCAAATGAAAAATAAACTATCTTTTACATTACTTGCATAATTTCTACAGTGAGCTCATCAAAGCTGATAAGGTATGATACAATGGAGATTTGGTTTGTCAGGTCTGATAATCTCCATTTATATGACTAAGACAAAAGCATAAATTTCTCTGAATCTCAATTTTTCATTTATGAAATAGGAGTAAAAATATCTTAGAATTAAATAATTCAATGAGGGCATGCATGTGCAAAACATTTCATAAAATTTTCAACTGTTATTTGCATGTATCTCAGGCGTAGAACTGGTTTTGTCGCTTCCCTGATCCAAGCCCTTTGGTGACTCTTACTACTCAGTCCAGACTTTGACCCAAGATTCTTAGCCAGGCATTCAGGGTGTGAACTGGCCTCAAGCTCCCTTCTCCCTTTTATCTCTCTCTCTCTTATGCTCTATATCCTACGCTCTGGCCACCGGGTTGATTCATTCTTCTCTGAACAAGTTTTGCCTTTACCTTTGCCAAATTTCTAGTTTTATATATCATGCTTTCAATGCATTGAAATCCCCACTCTTAGATTATCTTCCTTCAGACTGAGTTACTCCTTTCTTCATGAGTTCCTAGAGCAATCATCACAAGCCACGTGACATTAGTGGAACTTGTATTATTCTTTTTGATAAACTAGGAACACCATGAGGGTCACATTGATATCTTGTACATCTCCACATGTAAAAGATATTTATTTAGCAGAATTAAATTATGGATCATGTATGTAAGTTGATTTGAAAAGATGTAATAATGGACTGAATACCTATGTAAGCAGATTGTATATATGTTTTCACTTATTAATATAAACTAAATGTGTCTATTATATTACATTAACATAAATATACCTTTTGACTTTTCATACTATCAAAAAAGAGCACATGGTACACAAAAAGGATAAAAATGTTATAGTCTTTGCTTATCTATTTCAGTTGAGAATTTTCAGTAAATGGAAAGTTATTAAGTTATTACACATCAATGCAATAAGCAAAGCTGTACTCTTTGGAGTCAAATATGCAAAGAAATATGACTTAACATGAGTGCTGTTGAGTAGGTACAACACAATTAAAACAGGAAAATCTACATGCCTTTTTAAATTCACATGTGTGAAAAGAGATCCCACAGGTGAAACAGAACCCACATCTAGCCATACTCAAAATAGACAACACAGCTTGAGGGAAACAGGGAAGAATAACTTGATTCTAGATCAGTTAGGGATCAGCAATCTTTTTCTATAGAGAGCCAGATCATAAATATTTTAGATTTTGTGGGTCATGTGGTATCTGGAACACTTTAAAAACAACTGTAGACAAACATAAATAAATGAGCATGGCTGTCTTCCAATAAAACTTTATTTACAAAACAGATTGTGGACTGGATTTGTTCATGGGCTACAGTGTATTGACTCTTGTCTTAAATTATTGGTAATATGTAACTGATATTATTATTATTGTCATCATATTCAAAAAGTCATGTTCCAACTAAATTGTTTTATGTAACACAAATTAATAAGTTGCTATAAAAAATCACATTAAATGCAATTTTGGGAACTTTAAAAAGAATAAGACAATAAAAGATAAGCTGAGACAAATAGATTTTTATCATTAACTGCCCATAAAATTCAAATAAGGGAATTAAGCTACCTTGAATCATTAACAAAATATTTCTTAAACTGCGTTCCATTGAACTCTTGTGAACTTTAAGATGTTAATAAATGTTCTGAGGGAAAAAAAGTGTTCTACTGTCACATAAATTTGTGAATTCCTGGATTAAATACAGGTTAGTAGTAATAGTAGTAAAAATGTCAGGTAGCTTTTATGAATCACTTATTGTGTGCCAAGTGGTGTCTACTATTATCTCTATTTTAGAGATGTGTACACTGAGACATAAAGAGGTAAAGTAATGTGTGCCTGGGTCACTTGGCCGGTAAGCAGTGGAGCCTGCTTTAAAATTCAATTTTCACCATACTTTTGAGCTCTTAGCTGTTGAACTATATATACCAACTCAAACAAACCTTTAAATATGCTTGTTCTCAGTATACTAATGTGTACTGCCATTTTCAAGAGAGGTTAAAGGATGCGTCATTACTCAAAACTTACTTGATCATGAAAAAAATTGGAAATCCTTACCAAGAATCTCCCAGGATGCTAGTGTTCCCTAGAAAACAATCTGGAAAAGGCTACATTATGGCAGTGATTTCCAAATCCAGCTGATCATCAGAATAATCTGAGAAATTTTAGAATAGTATAAAGTTAGATAATTTAAATCAGAACTAAAGAGGGAGAATCAAGGAATCTGAATTTTTATGATATTCCTTCCCTAGGTGAGACTGATCATTGGCTGGTTTAGGGATATTCCTTTGTTCTAATGCCATAGAACTAGAGATTTTTGCACACCCCATCCATTTTGCACACTCCGTTCCTGCCATCTAGTGAGAGGTAGGAGTTTTCTGAGTGAAAAAATAAAAATCATGGGTCTTCATTTCCCAAAATCATCAAAATATACGAGCAAGCACAGCTAATTTTGTTCCTTTGTTACTTCTTAGTATAAAGTAGTCTCAGTAAAAATAGTGTTTAATGTAATATATTTTTATCTTATTTTGGCCTGTATTGTTTAGTTTAATTACATAATTTTTCATTTTTAGACAAAGGACCCCCTTTTTATCAAAGCCTTTGAAAACTTAGGCTAGTGTCACAAATTGTACTCAATCTGTATCGAAGACTGATTTTAGATGTGCCAATATATTATTGTTCTTGTCTACTTGTAACTCTGGGTTGTCATGGTGATAGGTCCTGAAATCTCATTTCTATAGACAATTGGCTGAGATAAATCATTGCATCCAACATATTTATTGGCAAAGAAGATGCAAATAGCTGGCATTTTCCTGTTAAACCCAAAGGTAGTAAAATATAGAAAAAAGACCACAGGAATGTGATGTATTAATATTGCTTTTGCAAATAATGAGCTATATCATTGTGCTATTATCACTAAGTTTCTGTTAGTTTTTGTTTTATCATCCCTAAAATAAGGGAGTTAGACAAAATAATTTCAAAGTGTTTTTCCAGATCTAAAATTCCATGGTCGGCTCTTAAAAGCAGGAAGGACCTAAACTATAAAAACCAAAACCACAATGCTTGCCATTTATAAACAGACCAATTTATGTAAACTCAGATGCTAGAAATACAATCTCAAGACAAGAATTAACAAGGGTAGTGAAATATTAATATTAATACAATATTAAAACAAAAATTATTTCAAAATCTTAACCAAATAATGTTTAATTAAAATAAAACTTTTGAGCAGTTATGATTGTTTTAAATTTATATGTAATATTACAATTTCCGAATTCTCCATACTATTTATTCTTCAGAAGACATATGTGATGGCATTCGTGTATCAATTCTATGGATAGAAAGATTAAAAGTATATTGATGTTTATGGTGACATGACATAACAGGGAGAAAATTAAGAGTTGTATTCAGGTTACTTTTATACACTTAAGTCAACTTTATACAGCCATAGAATAATGTCATCTGAAAACATTTTCAGGAGATGAATGATTTTTCTTGTCACTTCAGTACTGTATTCACTCTTTCCATGATGTCATTAAATCCTTACCAAAGATGTTTTTATTGTGATGTGCTATATGGCAGGCTAGAGGCAAGGAAATCAACAATGGTGGTGTGTTAGACTGAAATTACTGATGCTAATCAGTAGTGATAATAAAAGTCCAAAGTATGGACTCTAAAATAAGCCAGTCCTCAATTAATAATGTCTATTGTTTGAGAAAGAAAACCCATTGATCACTTCAAATCTCCTCTTAGTTATTTGTTTCAAGCTCTTCCTTGAAAGTCTGGCAAAGCACAACTAAAAAATATACTGATAGGGTTTTCTTGTGCTGTCCTTCATAGAACACATTGCCTGATGTAGGATAATAAAAAAAATATGTTTAAGACAATTAAGAAGTAGAAACAAAAGGTTTACCTTATCTTAAAGTAAGATTTTCTTAAAGTAAGAACACTTTGTCCCTCCAATTTAACACACACACACACAAACATACACATACACACACACACACACACACACACACACACACACACACACACCCCAAAGCAAGTATGGAACAATTAGAATGTAGGTTATATAGATTACAGATTAATTTGCAAAATTTACACAAAATGTATAGACCTGAGTTATGAAATAAGATACAGAAAACAGAAAAAATTACTCTTGTTAATACCACACCATTTACCAATTTTATATTTGGGTAAGAACACAATTAAAAATAGGCAAATTTTAACATATCCAAAACCTTGTACAATTGGAGCTAAAATTTGGAAGGGAAGTTACCAAATCATTCTCTTTTCATTTTCATTTTCTCACACTGTTGGTGAGTCAGTAAGGAATGGGCAACGATGCCTGTAAACTGCTGATGGCTGACCTCAAGTCTGAGGTAGTCACTGACAGCGACAAGCTCTGCAAATCTCAGACATGGCTGCAAATCAAACACCGATCTCCTCATGTACACAGGGCACAGAAGCCCAGTCACAAATCTCTGCAGTCATACTTATCATGTAGTTAGCACCATTAACAGCAGCATCTTCCAATATGAAGGCCAGCAATAAATATTGGTGAGTGAGTATGAAGAACTACTCCTACATATAACTAGCCAAAGGCCTCGCTGATCACCAGTTCTCTTAAAATTTAAAGCAAGAGACTAATTCTGACTAAAAACGAGCTATTTCACCCATTTGGGGATTAAACTTAAAAGCCATTTATTCTTATAATTCTACTCCTTTATTTTAGAAAGGATTAAATATGAAAAGGATCATTCCCAATTATCAATGGAGTTTTTGGAAAAAATAAATTATTTTTAAAATTTGATCTCTTTCCTAACTTTAGTGCACTTTTGTGAAGTTAAAAAAATGCCATGAGTACAATTTGATAATTCAAAAGTGTGCAATGAACATTATATATTTAAATTTAATAAAAATTGACTTCTAATCTCTGAAATTGGTCAGAGATTATAAAAATTAAGTAGAGGTTCCCCAGTTATTTACAATGATGGGAATCCCCTCTTGAGAATGTCCACTGTGAGCCCGTTTGTTTGGCATGCTGAGCGGAACCTCCCCTGAGCAGCAATAATGACTCAATCACTGTTATTTTGTAGCAACTCGAAAGAAGAAGCCATTCCTTAACTCACTCCAAGGCCGTTTTAATGTTAAAAGCCACAACACGCTCTGCAAAACAGGAACTGTATTTTGCAGAGCCAACAATTATGGAATTAATCTTTTCAACCTCTCAACAAAGATCCTCAATTATCTTTATTGCATGAAACTATGATGCTGTCCAGGACTGCCTTTGACTAGTATCTTAAAAATACTCCTGGAGATTCCACCACTCATTTGGTGAGAACTTGCAAACCCTCTGTTGGATAAAATTCTTAAAAAACCCACCCATATTCTCAAAATCCATCTATCTCTCTGCTATTAAAATAAATATGATAATCACACCTCTAGAAGGATGCTTTTTGCATTCCTTTGCCTTGTGTAAGCATCTTACTTATTCCTGTGCTTTTCATAAAAACTGGTGTAATGGCAGGTGGGTGGGTGGGTAGGAGCCAGGGAATTATTTTTCAAGGTGTTACCTATTAGTCCCCCCAACTGAGATTCCTCTACAGCCTCCACTTTTTCCTGTTCTTTCGTAAATCTTTCCTCAGCTCCTAGAACGTTACCTTCCATTCTTTCTCCATATTAAAAAAACAACCAGACATCAAACAAATCTCCAAATCTTAAATTGAAAAATCCTATATGCTCAAGTATTTTTACATATTTGATGTTATAATATTGGGCATTAACAAGGGGGGGGGGGCACAGATTAATCAGAGAGTTGAAAAACCTGTCTCTGTGTGAATACATCCACTAAAGAGCACGCCAATTCTTAACCTAAACTGGCATCAACATTTTTTACGGGTGTGATGATTTGGCAAAATACTCTAAGTATTTAATTTTCTGTCCTCTTTGTTTCTTTCCTTAAAATTTAAATATTAAATACAAAATTCAGGGCAAAAACTAAGCAGCTTACCACAGTATGAAAATACGTTCTTTTATTTATTTTTAAAAAGCAACAATGTACATACAGAATGTGTGACATGAAAAAAATATTCACACTGAACTTCTCAAATATAAAATTCAGAGACCTGATCAACTGTCTTTGGCCCATAATGGCAAAAGTGCAAAGGTCAGTATGCAGAGAAGGGCAGATCTTGGGCAAACCCAAATCCAAATTAGGGACACTGGGAATTGACTGAAGAAAATTACTTTAAAATAAAACAGGCTATGCAAGAGCTGAAAAAAGATCTCTTTCAGCTGCATGTAGCATAACCTTCAGTGTATGACCTAAAACTAAAACAGTATGAGTTTTAAAGTATAAAGAAATATTCAAAAAGGCTAATTCTAGCAGAGTCAGAGTTATAAAAACACTGAGAAAAATAAATTATTTCTGCCTTTGGGAAACTCAATATAAGGTAATTAAGCACAGAGCCAAAGCTGATAGAGCCTACGGTTCCAATCAACTTCTTTTATAGGAAATGCTATTATAATTTATTATTTATATGCTTTATTTCTTAAAAAGTAGGTTCCAGTGTCATATTGCCTGGGTACACATAAAAGAAAGATGAGAGAACCTACCATATAGTGACCTTTATCTTAATACAATATTATCAGAACACTGGAGAATTTAGAGTTTTCAAAAAGAGTAAAGAGAAATCCATTTTCAAAGCTTGCATCAGTAAATGGAATGAAAACTTCACAACATTTATAAATGACATTATTCTTCCCATCAGGCGACATATATAGATCAACATACATTTGAATTCAGTGACCAGAAAAGATTGAAGTGTGACATATGTTTTGCATATGGGGTGAGACAACACCACTACAACACTGGGTGGTAACTGCAACACAGGGATGAAGACAGAACCCAAGACCAGCCTTGGTTAGGAAGGGGCTGGGACAGGGAGAAGAAAGTGAAAGCGGGATGAAAATAGGCACTGCGTCAGGGAACAACGTGTGTTATTAGCTGCCCAAGGAGCCCTCTTTATCTGAACTTTGAGTGTTTCTTTAAAATGAAGAGATCAACACACAAACAGAAACTAAGGCATTTTAAAGGGACTCTAAAACTTTTTTGTCCCATTTAATCTGACCCTGTATACCATTCACCAAAAATGTACTGAATGCCTGCTATGTAGCTCACATGGTGCTGAGGATTGGGAATAGAGGGGAAAAAGAAAACAGTGTCCCTAGCCTCAGAGTTCACTGTCCAGTGGGAGAGAAAAATGGTTTTACGTTATATTATTTAACATTATATTTTATATGATTTTAAATTATTGCAGTGCCATATATTATTGCTACTGATAGAGGCAGTAGAGGTGGTGAATAGCTTAGTTTCTGCAGCCAGGCTGCCTGGGTTAGGATCTTAGCTCTTCCATTTTCCATCTGTATGATCTTGGGCAAGTTACTTACACTCTGGTGCTTCAGTTTTCTTATTTGTAAAACAGTGCTAATAAAAGTATAATTCTCACAGTATTATTACAAAATGAAATGTGTTATAATACACATAAAGCTCTCAACAGTGTCTAACTACAATTGCTGTTCTTGTTATAATGGTTTGCACAGTACACTGTAGGAACATATAGAAGAGGAGTGAGACCCAGCTTGGGAGACAGCGGTAGGACAGACTGGGCTTTCCAGTTGAGATGAAATTTAAATGGAGTCTTGAAGGAGTCTAGTAGGAGCCCCATTATACAGGGGAGCAATGTGAAAAAGTGTTCCACACTGTAGGACAGCCGTGTAAACACTGCTAGGAAGAGAAGTCACCTAGAGTTTGAGGTATTTAGAAAGGTCAATGAGTAGAATCTAGACTAGACTGTACTGGGGAATTGAGATTTTACCCTGAAAACTGTCCTGAATGTGTTTGTTCTTTGTGTGTTTGCAATACCACCTACCTCCCATGCTCTTAATTTCTCTTCACCTCTATTCAAATCTGTACTTGAATACAAGGTAATCTTGTTTAAAAATCACATTTAACTAGGTCATCTCTATGCACCTGCTTTTTATTCCCTGTTATTCTTCAGACTGAATCTAAATATTTTGGCCCAGTATTCAAGTCCCTTCTGTCTACTGTCCACCAACACATATCCAAATTTACCTCTCTCTTATTAGGATTGCATTTTAGTCAGATCCAGCTTCCAGTTATTCCCATCTCCCTCCTCTCTTTGCAGATTCTATACATACCAATCTCTGATTTTGCTCCAGCAGTTTCCTCTTTGGAATTTTAATCTCCCCAGATCAATTGCAACTACTTTTCATAGAACAGGCTCAACTTTGACCATCCTGAAGACAAAAGTCTTGCTTAACCAAGCCTCATACCATGTTGTTAAGCTTCTGATACCACAATCCCTTGGGAATTATGTTGGGACTTCATAATCATACACTTAATTTTTGACTACATTTTTCCCCTTCTCTTTTCTCCTCAATCATGCCCTCCTTGTAAGCAGAGATTTTGCCTTCTAGAAATCCTACTTTTCAATGTAAGTACATCTACAGTATCTTGTATACCAAACAATCTGATAAATGTATATATATATTATATATATGTAAAGAATATCTCATAATATGACCTCCTTAACAACATATTAAGATTATTATATGAAAGTTCCATACATCTTTAAATATTGATTATTTGTTCCTTGTAAGCTGAGATGGAAGAAAATCAAGATGATAGGTTTTGGCTAATATTTTCAGGTTGTATAGTTAATATGGATAAACACAGCATTTTAAAAAGATATTAGAATTCTTTCATTTGAAAGACTTTTAAAGTTGAGCTTCCATTATAAAATGTAGGCAAAACCATAGACGAATTTAGAACTTAGATTAAATTCCTAGATACTTAGAGTTTAGAAGAAGGAGGAACAACCATTCATTCGATACCTATTGTGTACCAGACAAGGTTAGTGACTTCACGTAAATTACTTCTCATTAAATATTCCCAACATCTCCACAAGGGAAGTACTTATAACGGTTATTTTATAGTCAATACCACTGTGGATCAAAAAGTTTAAGAACTCCATCCAAAATCTTATATCCAGGTGATGAATTTGGGATTTGAATTTATGTCTATCTGACCTTAGGGCCCAAGTACTTTGAGAGGCTGCACGGACTTTATTGTTAGAATGGCAGCATTTAGAAATAAGCTAAGTAATTTGACAATTTTGGACATGTAATTGAAACTCTCTTAGTCTCAGTTTCTCATACTTATAAATTTGCCCTATGTAATCTCTAAAGCTCACTATGACTCTAAATTCTTGTGAAAAAGTGATATCTATTACTTTAAAAATCACATTTAAAAATCTCATGGCACAGGGTCAGGTGAAAAAGCTGTATACATCAATAGGTTATATATTAGGAAGGGATTAGTAGGGGTTAATTAGATTATATTAGGGTTATAATTAGAGGGGGTGCAGAAATTATAAACTTTTTATTTAAAAATCTCTGTATTGTTTGACATGGTAAAATAACTATTACCTTTGTAATAAAATAAATCTAATATTTAGAGGGAAACTACAGCATTTTTAGTGGCGAGTTGACTAAATTCAAATAATCAATCTCTTTTCTTCTTTATTAAATACTGATTACTGATTTACATAAATCTCAGAAACTTTGATGTTTTTGTTTAGTCTAGGTTATGAATGCTATTCCTATGACACATTTTGATATTTTACTCTAGATATATATGCATGTTAGAAAAGAGTGATATGATTCTAGAACCATGTCTAGAATCAAATAATGTGTTGAGTACTTGTATTTACTTTCACTAACCTGAAATTATGAATAACTAATGTCAAAGTATATATATCTTAGAGACCATAAAGCCATTAATAAATGTTTCAACAATGACAATACATTTCATGTATTATAATATATGAAAAAGAAGAATCTGAAATAATATGTCTAATAAAATTGAATGTAATAATTATAATTAAAATTTCTCCCATGTCCTAAAGAATCTAGTTAAAATGATTGGATATTCTTAGGTACATCAGAACTGATTTTAACCCATAACCTCTAATGAACTAAATATAATGAAATGTCAATTCACAGAATACTCCAATGATGATCAGTTGAACGCTTTTCCCATATATTGATTTCTAGCATAACTTGACTTTTGTGGAGAGAGAAGTTAGGTCAGTGCTAATAACTGAATCTTCTTCTCTCAAACATAGAGAGCCACACTAAAAACTAGCTACATCTTCTTTTGCCTGTAAAGTTCTGAGCACCTTGTCACAGAACTTGGTTAGATAAAAATGGGAAACTTTTATATCAAGCCATCAGTATGACGGACACTCCAAGGCACAACCTACCATTACACTTAAGGAAGATATTTTTCATGTATTCATACCTTCAGGGTTCAGATCTGGCTTGTAGGACATCCTAATTAAAACTAGCCATTGGAGATAAAAAAATGAACTCCAAGTTACTTGAAAATATAATGCAAGATAAAAGAAAAACTAAGAAATACCATGTAGGCTAAAAAATTATTGTCTTCTTTTTAACAGCTTTTACAATGGACAAGAACAAAAATTCAGTTCTCTGTGGAGTCCTGTAAGCAAAAATTTAATGAGCAGAAAACAGAATGGGGACACTGCTCTACAACAAGTAGGCTCAATGGATTTTTTAAATACGAAGACCACAACTAAGAGGTATGTCTCTGTAGCACTTACATGTTTATACACTAAACAAATAATGGTTAAATGGCTCCAAACACAGGCAAATAAGCCAAAAACATACACACGCAAACACAAAACCTAAGAAAATTTAAAAATTAATTTAAGAGACAAACACACACCTTACAAACAAAATTGTTTTCCTTAGAAAACAAATTTTGTACTAACACAGAAGAAATGTCCAAGGGCAAAAAATAAAAGGTGTTAAGCATGCCTCAAATTCTTCTGAAAAAAAAAGGTTATTGTGAAACTCTACAAATACAGATCAACAAATCAATTGGTCATTTGTTGACTACAGTGCGACTCATCTAACTAGAATCATATTGTTATCAATTAAAAGGAAATTCAAATATACATTTTTCTGACTCTGATTTTAATGTAGCAATCTACTAGCATGTAGTGTGAAAAGTTAGTATCAATAAATATGGAGGGTAACTCATACCTTAAATTCCTCCAAGATTTTGTAATTTTTCCCATGATATTCACAAAAGTTTTTCACTTCTTTGCACTCAGGACAGCATCCATTGTGTTCCACTTTAGTACACTTTGGGTGAATTTTAGGGCATTCCGGTTGGTCGCAAACAGGTCCATCTAGAGCACAGACACATGGACAGTTGGAATGCCCTGGGAAAAATCGTTCTCCCAACTTGTATACAAAGCCGCTGTCATCCACACACCCTTTCCCTCGATAGTCATCAAAAATCAGATTGTCATTACTGGAGATCTGGTCACCTTCATCAGCAGGATAGTCTTCATGACTGATGGCAGCAGAGGTGACCAATCCAGGGATGACCAACAGAAGTATGCAAGCTTCATGAATATGAAGAGCCATGCCCCTCCTCAAAGACTTCTGGATGTGCTCCTAACGTTAAATATACTCAGCTCCTTCCATGGGAATACAAGAGGGGTAGGCTGAAAATAAATATTTAAAAAGAATAATTTGACATATATAAAGATAATATAGATCCACTTAAGCCCTCTTAAACTGTTTGGGATTGATTAAGAAGATTAAGAATTAAGTTCATGAAACTATATTTTATTGTGAAGTTTGGAGAGCTGGTACTTGGCAATATATGCATTCCAATTTGTCCTTTATGGAGTTATTTCATATTGGAAGCTTCAGCTTGAATTTACCTTCTAAATTTCAAAGGTCTATCTTTGTCTAAATTGTAAAGAGTGGTTTTACTGAGCCCCTAAAGGTGATTACAAGTAGCTGCTTACAAATAACTCAAGAATATTTGAACTCACATTCTCTATTATTCTTTAAACTAGACTCATCAGTGATAGAACATATGTTATAATCAAAACTCAAAGGACTAGTGGAAAAATCTAATTCTAAAAGAAAGAGAATAAACCAGCAGTTGAATATAAATTATAACTGGGATGGAGCTAGCATAAAGGTTTTCCTACTTATTTATGCTCAGAATTGGAGAACAACAATGACCTCAGAATGAATTACTTGTATCGGGGAACATGGATCTGGATTTTAGAACATAGCTAATAATAAAAACAGCACAACAATTCTTAATCACAATAGTGATTAAGAGAAAGAAAATTTAAAATAATAAACAATATAAGGGAACTCCATGTATTGAAAATAATTTGTTTAACAAACAAATTTACTTATGTTATTGTCCACTTCTTTGTTTTACTCAGGAAGTAAGCTCCTAGTGGGCAGGAAAGATCTATGCGTGAATTTTTTTACAGCAACTTGAACTTAGTATTCATTTAATATTATATGAATTAAATATTTCATATAATATAAATACCATCCACAAAATCTTGAAAATCTAACTCTTGAAATGCCAAAAATATTTGCATTTAGGCAATTTGCACAAAGATGCCTGTGTAAAACTGTTTATGTAAGTTTCTTAGAATAGTAATGGGGAATTACCATTCATAGAAAATATGCCATATTAATTTGGTGACATTGACTCTTGTAAACTTCACTTATTATTAGTGCTTGGTATGAAGTGTTGGTAGTGGGCTCTTGTTTAAATATTTAGATAATTTACACAAAGACTCTGGGGAAACTGTGACTTTAGGGACTAATAAATGAGAAAAAGTGTTGTCAGATAGTTCATTTGTTTATTTAGATGCTATTGGCTTAATGCCAATATCACTAAGATTGTATATAGGACATTTTCAGATTCATTTATGAATGTCATTCATTGCTTTATTTTCAGCTTATATTACAAGCAATGATAAATCATCTCTTTTCAGTAGAATATAAACAGATGATAATTTTAAATAAGATAAAGATGACATTAGGAAACTTCATAAATCATTATGTTATATTTGCATTCTAAGGTAAATATGCAAATTCTAGTAATAGTAAAATGGAAGGTAGTATGCCCTCTTTACAGAGAAAACTGATATTAGAATTCCTCTGATATTCTCTGATATTAGAATTCCTTTTGGGTTGGTAATGATAAAGGAGATGGATTTCTTTTAAAATATGTCAAAAATAATGAGTCATGACAGAACAAGAAAATGCAAACCTATAATTCTACTTGAGAAGCTGGAAGCTCCCTTTGACAAAGCATTTTTTTCTCTCAAATTACTACAGAGCCCACAATCATAACAGAAGCTTCTGAAAAAACATAAATATAATTTGCTAATTAAAGCATGCATTTATACATCTCTCATATATTTAGAAAGTTTATCTTGGAAGGAAAGGGAGCTACTGTGCTGCCTTATAATATTCCAGCAATATCTGTAAATACATGCAAGATAAGCCATATAAAATACACATATGATTCTGTTTCAGAAAGACATCGACAGAAAATTATCTCTTTGTAGCTACAGGTAGGCATTAATGTGTCAGGTTATGGTAAATGTAAACTTAAGGTAAAAATGGGAATGTAATATCCACTTTATATAAACATTGAACATGATTTTATTATATGAAACGCATTTTAAAATCTGCATGGAGAAAACAAGATTTTTTCTGTAATACAACAAAGTTCTTAGGCTATTTTTAAAAAAACAGCTTTCTTCATAATTGAGCTGCTCTAGTGCAATTTAAGACACTATTTATTTAAGAGAAGAAACATTAGACAAATCAAATAAAATGTTTATCTGAAGATTTTAAATAAGAAAGCAAACAATGCTAAACTGAGAATCACTTCCCAGCTAAACTTTCCCCCCTCCTCATATTGCTACATATGATTTAAAATGACTGCATCTATTTTTTTGAGAAAACAAACATAACTCATGTCATAAGATACACTTACCTAATCACTCTGGAGGTTAATGGTGGTGGTAGGGGTCACAGCCCAATATGAACTAAAAGGTCAATTATGTTTTAGGAAAGCAGCTCCTCTTTAATTACCCAAAGAATACATTTTCAGGCATGAATTAAAGGCAATCCATTCTCTCTACCTCCCATTTCAAAACACAGTCAAGAAGCAGTCTCCCGCCCTTCCAGAAAGAAACACAGCAGACAGACATAAGAAATTTGCTTTGGACTTGTCTTCAGAATTCAAAGCAAGAAGCAATGCTGGTCCTGTAGAAATCCAGACCCCAGTAGCAGAATCATGTTGAACTTATTTTTAGCATTTTCTTAGATCCTTCTATGAAATTTCCCGGCTGATTACACCTCCTCCACACATGAGTTCACTTACACAGTGTTTGCTACGGCAGTAGAGGTGATTTGGCTAGGCTCTGAGTATCACAAACAGCAACAGCATGCTGTAGCTTAGAGCCCGCTCCGTTGGCAATACCATCACCATCGTCCAACGATACGTTGCTTGAATCCCCTCTCACACACCGGAAAATACTAACTGTGGACTTGAAGGAAAGGAACAACTTTAGCTGGGTTTCTGCATCACTGAGAGCAGTTCGCAGACTGCTGATTTGGAGCTCATTCTGCCGGCAGCCGGGAATTCCTCAGCACCACGGACAGCGCCAACAACTGGCTTCAGAGCCCAGCTTTCTCGAAATCCCGGAGCTGCTGCTTTAGACCAGGCTAGAGTGTTCTCTAAGCAGTCGCACCTTGCACTTTATACAGCGGATGCGTGCATTAGGAGGGGGAAAGGTATTCTACATGCGAGATACTTATTAGCATTGAAATTACAATCAAAAATTTGAAAAGAATGTAATTATACCTAATGCATTCTCGGATGGGCTGCAGAGATTAAAGTTCCGGAAGAGACTTGCATATAGATTTAAGCCATCTGCAGACCCCGACTATTATTAATAGATAAAGCACAATCATTGTCAAAGAGTCTGTGAAAATGTATACTCATCGATTCTATTTGACCCTTTGGTTGCAGAAAGACTTTCCCTGTGCTGCATCATTAAACTTCAGGTCTTCATGCAGCTTGGATTTGATTAAAAAAAAAAAAAAAAAGTAGCCGGGTTTTCCTGCAGTTTGTTCTCTAACATTAAAAATCAATCTCCTGTAATTCATCTAGTCTGTCATTAGGCGTCATTGTAAAGCTGTTTCTTCTAAACCTCTAGCAAAGATACTATGTCTCTAAATCCTTATCAAATTGAGAGACAGAAAAAAAGACCCACACACAAATGAATGAACAGAAAGTTATTATTTTTTATTAGTAACAGTATGAGCACTAAAACATATGACCAAAGCATGTTTCAAAGCAAACTGTAAATGTTACCTGCTGGCATATTTAACCAGTTATTTACTGGTTTGGGATACAGAAGGCATTTTCAAGCCTTAAAGGGAATGCCCTCCGCAGTGGGGTATGCTCACAATCAAGACCACTCTCGAACTGTGCCGTCAGAGCCTCCAGAAAACAGACTCTCCCCGTCGTGAGAAAACACAACCGTGTGTGCCTCAGTATCATGGCCCATCAATTTGTGAATCTGCCCAGATTTAAGATCTAGCAAATGGACAACTCCATTGCCACTCGCCTGAGCTAAAACTCGACCTAAGAGAGATAGAGAGATGGAGGGAGGGAGAGGGGGTTGGGGAAGAGGATGGTGGAAAAAGAGAGAGAGAGAGAGAGAGAGAGAGAGAGAGAGAGAGAGAGAGAGAGAGAGAGAGAGAGAGAGAGAGATCAAAGTGTTATTTTAAACATTCACAGTTTATAGGCAATGGAACATTCTGTTTTGCTTCAGTTGTGATTCAACAGACTATCATTTTATGTTAGATGTCAGTCATTAAATATAAACTAGCTCCTCTAGGTAAAGGAAATAATTTGGGTCAAAATTAAGACACATCATAGAACAGATTATAAAAAGGGGAAATAACGCCTAATGCTCTATTATATATGCAGAGGTTGTCAAATGCTCTACTATTCTCCTTGTATTTGTGATTAATAAATCATTTTGAGAAGATGAGATTGAAAGCAACTAAGCAATGCAACTTTTTTCCAAATGAATTATATGTGAAAAAGTTTTAAAAGGCGTAGTTTTCAGTCTATACATATCTATACCTATAGAGAAATATATCTCATGCATAATTTATGTTTTAAAACTTGTATTATACTTTAAACTTATTTATTATAATTATGCTAAATCATTCCTTAAAACTATAATAATATACATTTGCCTAAAACATTATAATACTCATGAACTTAATAAATTTTCTTTGGAGTTAAAGCGAAAATAAATACTTCCATTTCAAAATGATTTGGGCTTTTTTCCTCTAACCTAAAATTCAAAATTCTGTTAAACTAAATTTTTGTTACGTAAGATAGCTAAATACAGCACAGAGTATTCTCATGATTTTTATACTATATATCTTTTAGTGAATCATTTCCTCAAAGTAAAAGCAAATCAGGAATCCAAATTTAATTAATACTTCATTAAAGAAGTCCAGTAGTAAACTATCAGGGGACTTGGAGGCAAGTAAAGGCAATAGAATATGTTTACATAATGTCAATATTTAGGGTAAATATGTATGACATTGGTACTATGCATGGGATTATCTAATCACATTTAGAAGGCATATTACCATTCCAGTAATAATATTTAAAATTTATTAAACTTTTTCAAGTGCTAGATACCATATTTAATCTTTGATGTGGATAATTCCATAAAATCCTTATAATAATCTAATGATAAAGAAAATAGTATTAACTCCATTATGTAGATGAAGTAATAGAGGCTTGTAAAGGGTAACTTGCTCACAATGACACCCTGGGTATGGACGGAGCTAGAATTTAATCATAAGCATTTTGAATCTAGAGCCTGGGCTTTTAGCCATTATATTTTCTTCATCCAGCATAGCATTGTTATCAATGATGCCTCCCTGACAGATTTTTAGGTAGGTGATATATTGTGAAAATAGAATTGGTCCATTTCATAATAAGAATTCTAGAATGATATCATCATAAATGCCACAATGAAATATTTAATCACAAATTTTACCCCAAATTATCATGAATATCTCTAAAACAGAGAAAAGTTATAAAACTAAAGGTAACCATGATAAATATGGCCTATTTGCAAACCTTTATAACTACTGGGCTTCTTCATCTAGAACAAAGCCTGACACAGCAAAGATCCTTAGGATGGATTAGAGTGTCCAAAGAAGCAGATGTGAATATTTATTATAAACTCTCTTCTACTAAGTCTTTGCTGACAGAGGCATTACATATGGATTTCACTTCCAGCCTCACTCTATAGGCAATTTCTGTTTGTGACTTTCCTAGGAATCAAACAAATAACTTTTTTCTTATAGTCTTTATACAACAGCTGGGAAGGGGGCAAATATTATTTTCTACATTTGAAACCAAATGAAATCAAACAGAATCAAAACCCATAAATAAAAATGAAAGATTTAGCTTAAATCATTATTCAAATTTGTAAAACTCATAATTGAAAATATTTATGAAGGCTCTTGGTAATTTCTGGAAGTTTGTTCTCTAAAATAGAGAAAATGGTAATATTGGAACCTAATGATAGAATTATATGATTCAGCAGCACCACGCCTCAGGTGTTCCAAAAATTTGTCTTTGCTAGAACAGATTTGAGTCAGCAAGTTTATGGTGAGATTTTTCAGGTTTACCTAAACTCATTTTCAGAACATTGCAAAACTGTATATATATCATAACTAATTCCTAAAATGAGTATAAATTTATAATCATGTTCAACTTTATTTAAAGTGTATTGGATTATTACATGGCATATAATGTGTGACTTAAAAATTAGTTTTGCTGGGGACAGGGATGCTGAACTCTTTCTAGGTTAGAAGATTTTAAAAATTACTTAGCAGGATGTGCCAATTGCTACATTAATACATCAGTATCTAGTTGGTTTACAAGAGAGGTAGCACTCTCAAAAACAAAAACACCACAGTCTGATTACTGGTAGCATCTCTAGAAAGTGGAGTATTTACAGAGGAAATGAAGAATTTATGGAGAAGTGCATAAGTAGCTTTCTACATATGCTGGTGATTGGCAATGAAAACAAGCCACAATTCAAATCACTTCACATTTGAACGTTAGGTTCTTAATGATAAATTTAGGAAGAATTGAAGATTCATCTATATTAGAACTTGGTCAATGGAATGAAAATATGGTAGGAGTAAAATTTTACATACTGAGAATTTATGTGAAACTTGCATTAATGATGCTCATGTTTGTCTTTAAAAATGTGAAATAAAAAATCAACTATAAATTGTGTTTATTTTTATCTTAATTATTTTATTAAAATGTTAAAAACAAAATATAACCAAAATAATTGTCTTGTAAAGTTAAATTTCTGAATAGATTACTTAAAATGTTACTTAGTGTAGTATTTTAACAAGAATAATTATACCAATTTATGAATGCACACATTCCATAAAAATCACTAGATTGAAATATATGACTAAAAACATACCGGAGTAAAGTTTATCAATATTGATTAAAAATAAAAATAGTCAAAATTGATTTATACAGATATTTTTTATATAATACAAATAACTATTTAAACATCTTTCATGTAAAAAATGACTTGCTTCTCTCTTTGTCTCTTTTTTGTTGTTGTTGTTAACATTCAGGCTATTAGATGCCCAAACTTTTCACAGAAAGAGAAGAAAATAAAGTCTGAAGATTGCTTTAATTTTGTAATTGCTATTCTTTTATGTAAATTACTCAGTATATACCAACAGTAAGTGATTATGATTATCTTTTCATTCATGTCTCTAAAAAATATAAACAATACTTATTTTTATTTGCCAACACTTTAGAATATTTTCCTATTAAGTTATCAATATATTTTTTGTTGACCAATAGAGTTCAATGAGGAACATATGTTGCTATCCATTTTACTCTATTGGTTGAATCTGCCAACTCCTTTTGGTTTAGAAGACAAAAACTAAATTTCTCCTAACCTCAAATTACTGCTCTGCTATTAAATGAGCCAATCACCCTTTATAAGTTAGTGAGTCTCTCAAATTTTAGTTCCAAATAAATAACTGTAACTTTCTTAAAACAATATAGCTTCTATGTTGTTTTTGTAAGAAAAAAATTGTTTTATTAATATCTTGGGAAAGCAATTTCAATTTGATTTGGTATAAAAACTTGAATATTTGAATGTACTTACTAATTTAAGCATTATTAGCAATAGAATCCCTTCAAGAGGTTTATAGAATAAATTAACCCATGAAAATTAAGTGGTAAATTTTTTTGTGCATGTAATAGTCGTTTTGGATAAACTAACATAAATTGGAAACTCTTAATCCCATGCTAATAAAATGTGCAAATAAAATATTGGCACTCTTTCAAACTAAACAATTTTAAAGTAAATTTAGATACATACATGTGTGAAAATTCAATTTTGAAATAATACATCTAGAACAGCCAAGAGTTACCCAAACTTTTCAATACTTACTTGCCTTCCCAGTTGGGCAAATCTTCTTTAAGGTTAGGAGTTTTGCATCTACTTATTATTGCAATATTTTTAAAATATTTTAATTTTCTAATTGACAATAATTGCACATATTAATGGGGTACATAGTGATGTTTTGATACACATAACGTACAGTATACCAGGGTAATTAGCATAACCATCATCTCAAACATTTATCGCTTTTTGTGTTGGGAATGTTCAATAACCCCCTTCCAGTTATTTGAAAGTATATGATATATGTTTATTAACCACTACGGTGGTTTTGCAATATTTTTTACAATCATGGAACTTGAGATAATCAGTGCTTAATACACACTTGTTGCATGAAGAGTTAGGGTGCATTGTAAACAGGAGTTCAAAGACCTTTATGATATTTTTACGTGGAAAGGATATGAGCCCATTTTTTTGTCATCCTAGGTACGGATAATGAGGAAGGGAGAGGAACAAATGTTTTATCTACGGTAAGAAGTGACCAACCAGAAACAGGTAGAGAAACTGCAAAGTGGGGATATGGTCAAGGCCACAAACAGGGTAGACTGGAGCATGAGCATTGTGGGAATTTTAGGGTCCTTAACTGACCCGGGGGTTCATTACCATCTAGTTAACATAAATCAATACCTCTCTGCCCACATTCGAAGGCAATTCTGGGAATTCTGCATGCACATACAGTATTTACTTATATAACCCCAAGATGTTAATCACCCAAGAACGGGGAATGGGAACTACACCAACGGAGAGGAGAGGCAGTCCAGTTATGTCATAAATACAAGTGTATGCTAGAAACCCAGGGTCGTCTCCACTCGCGGAGATAGACCCGTTCCTTCTCTGGAATGTACTGTGCTTAATAAATCTTGGTACTTGGCTTGCTTGCATCTGTTTGCCTTGCTCATTTGTTCTGTCGACTCAGTCTCAGTAAACAACCATCCTTAGATACTGAGAGAAGAACCAGGAAACTCATGAACTTGACATTTGGTGCCGAAATCCGGGAGAAATATTCGCATCTCCCAGTAAGGTGAGATGACGAAACCTGTGTGAGAATGGATCTCAGGCTTTCTTTAAACTTGCTAGACATCCTGCTGTTCACTCTGCCTGCCACATGTTACTTCTTACCCCTGCATCTCTCTCACTGTCTTCACTTTCTAGAG
>RJWJ010014518.1:0-37762 GCA_004363605.1 Indri indri | reverse complement strand
GCACCAAGAAGCATAACAAGTGTGCTTCAATTTGGACTTCAGAAGACAGGTCCCCGCCTGGTGACAAGGGCCCATGGAGACTAGGGATCTTGTGCACAGCCAGACATAAATCCTTGAGTCAGTCTTCAGTCTCGGACAATGGAAAAATTAGCTTGCGTATACCTAATTAAAGATGATGAATGCCTCTAACTGCTAAAATAATTCGAGGCAGTGACATCTTACGAAAAGCTATCTCGCTACAAGGGGACAAGCCTGAGCAGGGGTAAGTCTTACATGGAAGATGTCTAACACTTAATAAATAAAGTTTAATGAGAAACTAAAATTCAGGAGAATAACAGAATGGGATGGAGAGGAAACTGATAATTGCTCAATTAAAACTTAAAAGTATACATTGTATCTTCTCTATTCGTAGAGATTTCTTCCAGAGATGGGGGAAATAGAGAATCCACAAATAGTGTCCAAGTAATGATAAAAGATTTATTTGCCAAAAAGAGTTTGCTTTGTCACAAAACACTTCAGAAGGCTGCTGACATTTCTCTCCATAGATTTATTTTCTTGATATTTCTTAAGGTTTTCTGATTAAATACATTCGGCCTCTGTTAAGTACTAATCACTCTTAAGAACTGAAGGGTCTTATCTCTCTCCAACAGCACTTTTAACAGATCCCTGCTTCAATTTTAAATTTCTTAAACTCAGAATCTGAATTTTATTCACTTCCCCCTAACTTTTGTTATAATTATAAAAGCTAACAGACAAAAAAGTGCAAAAACATAAATATAAATATAACGGATAAATCTTAGCCAAAATCTGGTATAATCATTACCCAGATTAAAAAACATAGAACATTATCAGCAATGCAGAAGCTCTTTGAGAATGTTGTCCTACAAATTATGTTCCTCTCCTATGACTGTAGAGGTTACTGCTAATCTGTAATCATTCTTAGCCTTTCTTTTTTCTGTGTTTACATCTGAATATAACATAGTTTTTGGATCTCACTGTTTTTAACTTTATGTAAATGGAAATATATTGTAGGGTTTTTGGTGTGTTTTGCTCAGTATATTTTATGATTTTTTGTTTTATGGATTAGAGTGTGTTCATTGTCATTGCTGCATATAATTCATCGAATAAACCATAAGTTACTATTTATTTTGCGATTGATAGACATTTGCGGTGTCGCTAATTTTGGGCTATTCTAAAAAAATGCTGCTATGAACGTATTTGTATTTCTATGCTTGTACAAAACTGAGGTACCTGTTTAAGAATGCCAATTTTTTGTGGGGGGCATTGTTGTTCTTATTTTTCTTACTGATTTGTAGTTCTATATATTGTAGACGAATTTTTTCTTAGTTATGTATGCGGCAATTACCTTCTCCCATTTTGTGGCTGTTGTTTCACTTTTGCTACTGTGTCTTTTGATAAATAATTAATTCTAATGAAATCAAATGTATGTCTTTTTTTCTATGGTTAGTGCTTTTTGTGTCTTTTCCTAGAATAAGGTTATAAAGATATTCTCTTATATTTTCTTCTTAAAGTTTTAAAGATTTACACCCTACATTTAAGTCAATAATTCACCTGGAATTGGCTTTGGTATGTAGTGTTACAGAAGAATCTAATTTAATTTTTTTATCTATATATGTATACACACACACACACGCACACACACACACACATCGCATTTTGTTAGTCCATTCATGAATTGATGGGCACTTGGGTTGATGCCATATCTTTGCAATTGTGAATTGTGCTGCAATAAGCATTTGAATGCTAGTGTCTTTTTGATAAAATGATTTCTTTTCCTTTGGGTAAATATCCAATAGTGTGATTGCTGGATCAAATGGTAGGTCTACTTTTGGTTCTTTGAGGAATCTCCATACTGCTTTCCATAGAGGTTATACTAGATTGAAGTCCCACCAACAGTGCATAAGTGTTCCTTTCTCTCTGCATCCATGCCAGTGTCTATTGTTTTGGAACTTTTCGATAGAAGCTGTTCTCACTGGGGTTAGGTGATATGTCATTGTGGTTTTGATTTGCATTTTTCTGATGAATAGAGACATTGAGCATTTTTTGATATGTTTATTCACCATTAGTCTATCTTCTTTTGAAAAGCTTCTGTTCATGTCTTTTGCTTACTTTTTAATGGGGTTGTTTGATTTTTTTCTTGCTGATTTGCTCTAGTTCTTTGCAGATTCTGGTTATTAGCCTTTTATCAGATGTATAGCATGTGAATATTTTCTCCCATTCTGTAGGTTGTCTATTTGCTCTGTTGACTGTTTCCTTGGCTGTGCGGAAGCTTTTTAATTTAATCCATTGTTTTTATCGACAATAAACATTGAATTTTTAGAAGAGTTTTCCTGGCTTCAATGAGATAATCATATATTTTTCTCCTTATTCTATTTGTGTAGTGAATTATGTTGATTGATTTCTTTAGTGTTAAACCAACTTCGCTTTGCTAATATAAATCCTAATTGGGTACAATGAAGTACCATTTTTAAATATTTTGCAGGATTTTTAAAAATCTTTTCTTCATAATGAGATTGTCCTACAGTATTTGTTTCTTTTTTTAATATTCTTATCAAGTTTTGGTTTCAATAATATGCTAACTTGTAACATAAGTTGGAAAGTAAAATCTCTATTTTCATTCTCTGAAAGAGCTCATGTAAAATTAGATTTATTTATTATTTAAATGATTTGTGTAGTTTTCTGGTGACACCAACCGGGCTGGGAATTTTCTTTGTGGGAAGATTATCAATTGCTTAGTCTATTTCTTTAATGGTTAAAGGCCTACCAAAGTTTTACATTTCTGCTTCAGTCAGTTTTGATAGGCTATATTTTCTAGAAATTCATTCTTTTATATACATTTTCAAAAGTATTGGCATAAGGGTTTTCATGATATCCACTTATCGAACTTAAATTTTAGCAGAATCTCTAGTAATATTTCCTTTTTCATTCCTATTTATTTGTTTCTTTTTTACTTTCTCTTGATTAGTATTGGCAGAGACTTAGTAATATTATTATGTCCTGATATTCTTTGTATTATATATTTCTTTTCCATTTAATTAATTTTTGCTCTTACTTTGATTATTTTCTTTAGTCTACTTTATTTGGATTTATTTTGGTCCTCTTTTATTTCTTCCTTTCTTATGTGGACATATAAGACTATAAATTTCCTTCTAATCACTGGTTTAATTGCATCATACACATTTTTTACAAAATGTTTTATTTAGCTTTGTATTCAACATATTTTCTAATTTCATAATTATTTTATGTATAACCTATAGGTTATTTATAAATTAATGTCTTATTTTCTTTTTAAAAACTAAATTTTATTGTGTACATTTAAGGTATATGACATGATGTTATATGAGATATATATATATGGTTACTGTAATGGTGAATGTCTTAATTTCTAAACATACAGAGATTTTATTGTTCTAATTATAATATTGATTATAGTATTATTACATTATAGCATGCATAATTACATTAAAATTGGAGAAAATATACATTCATATCTTCAGTTGTTTTCAAAGGAAGGGTTAGTGTAAGATATTTAGCAGAGTATATGAACACCAAAGGTTTAACCAGGCATCTAGATATGCTAAATTACAAAAAGATGGGACAAATAACCATATGCAGATTTTCAAGCAAAATATCTAAAACCTATTTCTGTGGACCCTTGAAACCCTTTACCAACTCCTTAACATAAAATAATTCAAAGTATGTGTGTTGGGGAGTGGGTGGAGAGAGAGATTATTTGAGAAGAGGTTGTCTTTGCAGAATACTGTCCTTTGAGTCCCATTCTGACTTCCTCCATCCCCAAGGAGAAAGGTTCATCTTCCTCTTCAATTCAAACCTAGTTTAATATGTGCTCCATACAGTTGAAAGGCACAGTGGCCTAGGATCTGACTCACACCTGGGAAATCCAGAGAGTGGAAGATTGCTGCCCAGCTGCTCTGTTATAGGACCAGGAGAGTTGTCACTGTGCTGAGACAAGGCTTGCCCTGCCAGGGATCGTTACGGAAAGAGATATGTGACTGTTTCCTGTGGACCAAATGAAGGGGAGAGAGAATGAGAAAGACTGGGCATAGGGTCATCCTGAGTTCTATTCCTTAGGGTGCCTGGAGAACGGGACACCAAGAAGCTCTGGGTTGACAAAGGATGACCAGTGAACTCCAGGAATAGGGATCCATCCTCATAAGCCAAAGAACTGCAGGGAAGAGAGGACCCCAAAACACCTTTGAGGAACCCATGAAAACATATCATTCAGCAGTTGGCTCTAATCATCTGCCAAGCTGTGGGCACAGCTTCCGGTGCCAGGTCAACTAATATCTTTCATTCAACCTCTTTCCCCTCCCTTACTCTGCTCCTAGCATGGAGGGTCAGAAAAAAGGAGCTCAAGAGAAAACAGGGAAGCAGAAAAATATGAGAACCTATAGAGAGGTCACTTCATAGAATCCTATCCTACACTGGCATGACCTATGGGAGAGAAGTTTTAATTATTATGTCGGCTTGTACGCTCTAATTTTGAATTGATAGACTCTGTGAATTTAGTTGTCCACAGAACATCCATATCTTAAGGGTGAGCAAAAAAGTCATGGGCCTCCCATAGTTTCATCCAGGATGAAAAGTTTATATTCCTCAAATCAATATGAAAGAGATAGTGGGAAACAAAAATAAAATAGAATTTAATCACAGTTTATGATTTGTAGTTTCTACGTTCTTTAAATCATTTTCTAAGTTTTATGCTTTCTTAAGACTATGAAATGAGAGTAGTAATCAGTGCTAAGTTAATTATTTATAGCCATATTTTAATGAAAGCATTCTTCTTTGTGGAAAACGGAAAAATTTGGTGACTGTAGTAGGTCTTTAAAATTCTGAGATTGAGCTGTCAAGCTTAGTCAATTGTGGGAAATGGCCCCAGAACTCTGTGCTTTTTTTTTTTTTCAATATCCCTTGAGCCACCACAAACAAGGCAACAGCTTTGCAAATCGCATGCATGATGCTTAGATGAAACCCTACAGCTGCTGTGAAACAGGTGAAAGAATTAACCCAAATGCTCAGTGCCGGCTAGAGGTAAACGAGAGGATCAGGTATGGTATAAGTGCACCTATGTTTGTAGGAAAAAGAGCATTTCTCAATTTAAAGGGGCACTTATTACTCAGGTCTAACTGAATGATACCACAACGGGACAGGAGGCCCAAAGTTGCCAGAAAAACTGCAAATAAGATTTTCTTTCACTGTTGTTATTGTTTTGTGAATTATTTTATTTTTAAATATTTGCCTATGCCCTAAAATACACACCTGGTGTGTTATATGTTTGGTGTGGCCAAACAACACGCACATCTGCAGGCTACATGTCAACGGTTGCGAGTTTGTAAATTCTGGGAGAGAGGCTATTAAATTCATCCTGTACCTTATCCCAATTTATTAATATTCCCGGGGTATGAACCAGTTGACAAACTTCAGTCTGTCCTTTCCCAATACTGGAAGTTTTCTGGCATAGCTAGCCCAGATTCATAACATCACAGTTTCTCCATTTCTTCCCATGCTCACAAATGCTAGTCATTTCCTCCAGACCTCCTCAAACTCCTCTGACTCTTAACAGTTGTCCAGGAACCAGACATGTTTGTGTTTGCAGTATCAAACACATCCTGACTCCACTTGAAACTTGGAAGGGAATACTGTAGCTGTTTCTCTAATCAAACTATTATTAAAGGTGGCTGATTTTCTTGAGTAGCTTGCAGGGTGAGGGTCCAGGATCTTTCAGTGTTAATGAAAGCAGGAGGGAGATTAATAGCAGCATTGGAAGCAGTCAATGTGCTCTTGCAATGAGTGAGGGATGAAGGGTGCCTCTTTGTGAGGAGATGGTCAAACAAAGCTGGAATTTAAGCCTATGTACCTAGGGAGATTTCAGTACTTCAACTAACATTTGTCTTAGCCAAATCCTTCCTTGGCCAAATTGACCCTAAATTAGTATAAGCAAACAATTTTTTAAAAAATCAGATTAACTGAACTCACACCAAAATTTTCCCTGGAAGTACTACACTCCAACACTTTCCTTGAAAGGTAAATACCTCTGCTTCTCTTGTGGGAAAAAGAGCTGGCAAGAGCTTTGATGGCAAGAAGAGAGAACTCCGCTGGGCACTGGCCAGCGGGCCTCGGGGATGGGGATGCTCTTACCACATCCTTAGAGCGTCCGGTGAGTCTCCAGTCTCCCTGCCCCAGCCCTCTGAGACAGGTTCTCTCCTCCTCCCTGCCTCGGTCACCTTCTCAATCTCTTTTAACCACATTTTTACTCTCGATCTTTTTGGATGTTAATGAATTTTTCTCCCTTCTTTCTCACCAAGTCTTTTTTTCTAACCCTGCCCCCCCAAATATCGCCAATTTCCATACAAATGAGACCACATGGAAAAATGGAAAACATGTATTTTTGTTGCTGTGTACCATTACTATGAGAAATGTCACTCATGGCAGAGAACTGTCCTTTTACATGCAAAGCAGACGCTTTCCAACATCTCTACCTGAAAATCTCTAAAGGAAATAAACATGAGGGTCTAGAATGTAGCATCTTGCTCCAGAGTGAGCATTCCTAGTGATAATCGGACGACAATGAGGCAAGACAACTTCAGGCAAAGTATAGTAATTATTACACTGAGATCATAGAATTCAGATCTGGAAGAAAACTTCCATGTCACTTAGTCAACCCACACTCATTTTATAGATGGGGAAATTGAAGCGTTGAGAGGTTAAAAATTGTGCTTGCCTTAGTCACACAGCAAGCGTGTGGCCCCTGGTAACTAAGACCACGTGCTCCTGGCTCAGACGTCAGTGCACCCTTCTCCACTCACAGTGTTGGCTTGTGACACCCGACAGGGCTCACCGAAAAAAACATAGGAAAGGTGCTATGTTGCCAAATATATTCTTCTTCTTTTTTTAAAGCAAAGTATCCTTTCTTGTATGTACTAGTCTGAAAAATATTATACGTATTGTGGGAATTTTTTATCTTTATTTGACAAGGAACAAATTCATCTCATGTCAATTGACAAAGGGCATTTTGATCATTTAACAATCTATGAAATTTCAAAAACTTGGGAACAACTGAATTATCTGACGCCTTTGCGTCTGCACAGGATTAGAATAAAGTTGATGACTCAACATGGTGAACTAAGACTGAAGAGTTGGAGAGGCAACTTTGTTCTATGTGTCTTTACAATTGAATTTCCATAATTTTACATTCTATTGTGTTAGGGGTGGGACTCATGTGATTTAAATGGTTCTGAATTAACTGATGAGTTACAGGACATTAAGTTTTTCTCGTGACCAAGATACAGGAATGATTCCACACTTGCATTCAATCATTACATCATTCTGGTATGGCGAACTGTGGTTATAGCTCAAAATTAAGCATTTTCTGCTATTTATACAACAATAAGATGACAGGTCAAGTTCATAAAGCAAATCAAGTAAGTTCAGCCAACCAAGAGTGTATCCCAAAATGACACAGCTTCCTCACTACACAGGCTGTGGAAAAAAATACTACCCTCAAGTAACTGAAAACAAATTTAGAAGTGCCTTGGGTATTTTCAACTCTGCAGACTTTTGATGAAATGCAGTTCTCTACATTTCGAGAACTAGTTATGAAATATCACCTATGTGCCCAAAGATAGGTCCTGGGGAAAAATACAAGATCAATTAGACATTGTCTTTGTTTCCAAGAGATGTATATACATTTAGGTGGTAACAGCCCCTAATAACAGGTGCTTAAATGATTTTTTCTTCTACTTTGTCAATCTACAGGGTTTTAAACTTAATTAGTACAAAACTTGTACCTAACAAAGGACACTGTCAGAAAAATGTAAAGAAAATAATAAAAAGCTCAATAAGTCACATGATTTAATTATTTTAATTCCAATAATGTATTATAATTATTATTAATAAATCTTTACTTAATTCTGTTCATTTAAAAAGGGGAGTGTCACTTTTAACAACTGAGTTTGTAGGGAGAAAGATAATCAGGAAGTCTCCTGGTTGAACACGGGAGTGCCCACGGTGGCTTTGAGCGGATGGCTGCAGGAGTGGCCTCCGCACCTGGGGAGAGTGCCTAAGAGCTCAGCATCTCTGTTCTCACACTTGCCAAACATGCTAGGAGGGTGATTTTAGAGTTCATACCACAAAAAAGCATTTCTTTTCCCACTTCAGTTAAAAATAAATTCGATGTGTGATACAAATGGTTTTCTGTGTTTCTTCTGTGCGATTTTTATAACTGAACTATTATTTCAACACATGGCCATTGGGATGGGGGCCGCCATAAAAATATGTAACGGTATCATGGCTGAAAGGGAGATGGTAGGATCACAGGGTGAGGCTCAGCTAGTGAGGGAGAATTCGGAAATTTATGGAATGTCTTCCGATTTGTTAACATCTGTTGATTCTGTGAGTTAATGTTAATTGACACAGTAATAGCTAATATTTTAATAGTAATTTATGACTTAGTATCTAAAATAGGATTTCTCATTGTGATGTAACGCCTATACTATGTCAACATGTATCTTTCTTTTAATTTTTTAAATACAAAAACGGAGACTAAGAAAGATTTATTGTCTTGGCCAATTTGAGCATGTTAAGGAGCTAGACCCAAACTTGGTGTAACATTAAAGCCAACTTTCCTTACACTCACGTTTTCAACCACTCAGATTAAACAGTACTTGATACTTTATGACAGGTAATAATATCTGAGAATGTTGACTATTCTCAGACTAAAGAGTTAGAATTACCATTAAAACAAACAAAATTTTATTTCTTAATTTGAATGATAAGTTCACAGAATAACTTATATAACTTACTAACCTGAAAAACATTCTACGGAATACACCAATCTGCATGTACTGTATCAAATTGTGCCTGCATATATTGTGATTAAAAATATTATCTGGCAATCATTTTTCCAGTATCATCTATCAATTCTATTATTTCATTTTGTAAGAAACAACATTATCATTATTTAAGTATTTGCTGATTTGGGGTTGGAATTAACTTGGAAATAAAATATTTTATCTAAGGTCTGGAATATAATAAAATATAGGACTCTAAATTCCCAACCTCAGCAAAATTTACGTAACATTTACCACATGCCGGACACTACTTTAAGTGTTTTGTGCATATTACCTCGTGTGATCTTTCCAATATCTCTACAAGGTGGGGACCACACTCATCTACATTCTACAGTTGAGGAAGATGAAAGTTGAGTAACTTGCCCAAGTTCGTACAGCTCATAGTTGGCAGAGCTGGAATTTCAACCCAGACAATCTGTCTCTGGAAGAATTATAAATGTGACATTAAGTGATTAATTCACTGAAGCTATTTTGTCTTCGCTTCTTTCTTTCTTCTCCTCCAAGTCCATCTTAGCTTCACTGATTTTTAGAGCCAAGTACATGCTTTTTCCAACCAACATAACAATGGGTGGGTAGGCAAACACGTACAACTCCTTTCAACCCATCCCCTAAGAATTAATTGAATCCAGGATATTAAGAAACCATTATTGCTACAAGCACCACATGTACTCACCATTAAATTGGTGCTAATTGATCAGCACTTATGTGCACATATGCAAGTAACATTCATAGGGCATTGGGAAGGATGGGATGGGTAAACTCACACCTAATGGGTATGGTGTGCTTGTAGCTCTGACTTGGGCAGTGCAAAAGCAATATATGTAACCAAAGCATTTGTACCCCCATAATATTCTGAAATTTAAAAAAATTAAAAAAAATAAATGCAAATCATTATTGCTAATTAGAAATTTCCTTTTGTTACTTAATCAGTAAGATGGGAATGATAAAGCTGGTCTTGAACTGTTGCGATGGGAGCAATGTGTGTAAAGTGCCTGGCACAATAAATGGCAGATGTTGGTACAATACGTCTTTGGGTTAAATGAGACCATCCCCAATTGTGATCTCCATTCTCTGGTCTTTGACACAAATAACATAGGTTTCAGCCAGCAAATGACTGATTCAACAGATTAGAAAGCAGCCCACATTTCAGATGAGCAATACACCATGAGCGAAATCAATGACATCGACATTTTTACTACTAATCTCACGGTATAATTCATCACTGAGTCCATGCAAACAGGCAAATAATTGCCTTAGAACAGGACCTGTTTAGAATATTGTTAAGATTATTCAATAAAAGATTGATCAAAGCTTTTTCATTTTTTTGCAGCAAAGAGGAATAAGGGTGGTAAATATTAATTAAGGTTTCAGAGAAACTGAAACTAATCTATACCCAGAGATATACTATCATCCAAACCAAGATGTTCCAATCAAGAAAAATAATAAATCCCGGATTTTCCTGGAAAGCAGAGCCTAAGATAAGGGCTTGTGTGCATACAGTTTATAAAGGGAATTGGGCCCAGGAGAGGAGTGCAGGATTAAAACAGCAAAACTGGAGCAGGAATGGAGGAGGAAAACATTTATGTATTCACTGGCTCCATTCCCCCTTCGGTCCATAGCTGTCTCATAGGATGCTGATGCTCCTGCATTTCTAGCTCAGGCATCTGGCCGTGCCAGGCTCTACGACACACTGTAACATCAGAATAGCACCAGACAGAAAGCAGGATATATGCATTAAAGTGAGGCAAGGTGCTGTGAGCTTACATCTATGTGTAGCTGGTTGCCACAGCTATGACTGGAGTAAACACAACCAGAGAAGACGTAGGGAATGCCACAATGGGTATATAATACTCACATGGTAACTGCTTCTACTTAGAGACTATTTATGATGATCTCTATAGATACATTGTTCTACAAGATGTGAAATCTCTATTCAAGTTTAGAAAACTATTTATCTTATGGTTGCCCAAAATTTGGGAACCATATAGTGGCCTTTCTAGATGTAATTGACACTGGGAATGTTTCCCAGGCTGATGCTGCTATCGTGTGCAACAGTACAAATAGCATCCCACCTGTTAAGAGAGCTTCCTCTAACATCAACAAGTATTATTGGCCTAACCTGATGGAACTATAAAACCCATAGGAATTCAGTAGCAGGAGCAAGACACTACCCAGGAGTTGAATGCACTTAGAGTAAATCCTCGCTTTTACACGCAATGTTTAGAAATGCACATTTCAAATTGTTCTTAAAGATAAAGAGGAAGTTGGAAAGTGATTACTAAGAAAAAAGAACATGAGTAACTTGGATTAGATAATTATTCACAAGTTAAAATATTTTTCCCTGAACCTTGAAATGTAACTTCACCAATGCAAAAGAAAGGAAAAAGCAAATCTAGAAAATTAAAAGCAAATCAGTAAGAAAAAATCAAACAACCCCATTAAAAAGTGGGCAAAAGACATGAACAGAAACTTTTCAAAAGACAATAGACTAATGGCCAATAAACGTGAAAAAATGCTCAACATCTCTAATCAGCAGGGAAATGCAAATCAAAACCACAATGAGATATCACCTAACTCCAGTGACCATGGTTTATATCCCAAAACAGCAAATGTTGGTGCAGATGCAGAGAGACAGGAACACTCACACACTGCTGGTGGGACTGCAAACTAAAACAACCTCTATGGAAAGTAGTATGGAGATGCCTCAAAGAACTAAAAGTAGATCTACCATTTGATCCAGCAATCCCACTACTGGGCATTTACCCAAAGGAACAAAAGATATTCTATAAAAAAGACACCTGCACTCGAATGTTCATAGCGGCACAATTCACAATTGCCAAGATGTGGAATCAACCCAGTGCCAAGGAATCCATGACTGGATTAATAAAATGTGATATATGTATACCATGGAGTACCACTCAGCCATAAAAAATGATGGTAAACTAGCACCTCTTGTATTAACCTGGATAGAGCTGGAGACCATTCTTCTAAGTGAAATATCACAAGAGTGGAAAAACAAACACCGCATGTACTAACCATTAAATTGGAACTAATCAATCAACACCTATGTGCACATATGGAAATAACATTCATCGGAAATCAAGCAGATGGGAGGGGGCAGGAGGGGATGGGTAAAATTACACCCAGCAGGTACAATGCACACTATCTGGAGGATGGGCATGGTGCAAAAGCAATTTATGTCACCAAAATGTTTCTACCCCCATGATATTCTGAAATTTAAAAAATGCTTTCTGAAACCCTCCAATGTTTATCTTTTTTTCTCAATTTTATGATTGATTGAAATCTGCAAAATAAAATTACCAGATAATTTTTTTTCTGACAACTGTTATGAATTTCCTGAAAACAGGAATTCTAGAATGATCAATTCTTCTTGGTGGGGATCATCAAAAATAAGCAGTGAAGAAAGAATGGTAAAGAAATGATTTGGGGATTAAATGCTTTTCTCTTTGGCTTCATCCCACATTGGTTTACTCTTTCTTTGATACATCACCCATTTCAGGTAAGAGATCTAGCTGGGGATTAAGCTAAATAGAAATACTAAGTAAAATGATCTGCTCTGAAGCAACTCATGTTACCTAGAATGACACATCAAGTAATGATGCGGGCTATTTATTTAACTTTCGCTTAACTTCTATTTTTGTAAACTTTGCTTTTAACAAAGCCATTGTGTATTTTTGAGAAGTTGGTTGAGAATAAGCGTGCATATTTCTAAGAAGGCATTGCATTAAGTATTTGATACCACAAAAGGAGGAGTCAGTTCTACTTAGATATTCTTCTTCCCAATGGTTGTAGTCACAGCACTGTCTCCTTCTAGGTTTGCTGGAACTTACTGTTACCTGACACTAGGTTGTCTGTCCATCCCACCATCTTTTCCCCTGCCCTGGTTTGAGAACTGCCTGACTTTTGAGCAGAAACCTTTCCCCTTATATGTGGTGCTCACTTGCATAGCCTGGAATCAAAATACTCCACTTTTTTCTATGTTAGGTTCTGCAATTCATACCTGTTCATAACCTTTTCCTAAGGACAAAGTAGTAAACCGATAAGTGACTGTCATAGAGATTGAAGATGAAAATAATAAGAAGGCAACTATTTAGTTAATTTAATGCACCCATTCAGATACCTATGTCCTTATTATGTGTTTAGAGCTGTTGCTGGGCAAACAAACTGTAAGAAATGTGGCCTCTGGTTTCAAGGTGCTTGTAGTCTGGTAGAGGAGATAAGACCTTCCTGCAAATAACCATCGTAGAATTGGAAAAGAAGTGCTGTGAGAGAGTTAGAAGTGTGGACATCCAGAAGAGAAACATTAATAAATTGCTTCTTTACGTTATTAATGTTACATGGACAGGACTAAGAAATGTTCGAACTCAGGACTAAAGGACACTCGCCCCTCACTGTCTCCTCTGGCTCCAGGGCTGGTTCCAACTACCCACCAGACAATTTAACTTTACCAGTGAACATCTCTACTTGAATAGCCTATCAGGATTTCATCGCCATGTGCAAAATCAAACATCGTTTTTCTCCCTACAGCATCTCTTCCTAGCCTTCCTTACCTCTGTCTAGAAGATATTTCCCTACTTCTAGTATTCAGATGACCCTGTCTCGACATTTCGGTTCCCTTCTCCCACACTGCCAGTCAATATATGTCAAATCGCACACTTTCTACTTCCTTAAAGCTCTTCCCAGACTCTTTTTTTTTTTTTCATTTTATTGACAGACTCTCAGACTTGAAATGACATTTGAACTAATTTCTTTAACTTTTCTCTCTCCTGACTAATCCTTTTTAGACTAATATAGTCTAATCTATATTCTGCTGACAGATTAATCTTCCCAATTTATAGCCCCAATCATATAATTCCCAGACACAAACACACTGAGAGACTCAAACTAATTAAGTAGCTGAGTCAGTATTTCTCATCCTGGCATTCAGTACCTTCTGAGGCTGTATTTGTAGCCTTATTTCCCAGTACTTAGCTATGCCCAACCAGCCAACCACGCCTAACCCTTTACATTCCTAGACTAGAATACACTGATGTTTCAGGGCTCCTATTCAAGAAATTTCAGCCATCTGGAACCTTCTGATTTTCAATTTTCAAAGCTTGTCATAATTTCCACTTTTCTATGAGGCCTTTTCTGATGTCTTTTCATCCCAAACTGAGCTAGTTGTGAATTTTCCACGTTATTCCTTACTGACCTCCTAAAGCCAACAATATCATCAAACTTATAATCACTTGGCTCATCCTCCTCCCTCCCCATTTCTAGGGTGAGGGCTGAGTTTTACTAATCTATGGAAACTTACAATATTTAGCGTGCTGTCTGTTTATAGTGCGTTCAATTTTTTTTTTTCATGGAATTGGATGTTCAATCACTAACGTGAATTTCTCCACGCATTTAAATCCTTCTTTAGAGGCCAATAAAGAAAGTGGTGTTTGTCCCAGCCTACAAATGCCTAAAACATTTAATCTTTTCTAAATTAATGTAAAGTTCAAAAAGCAAATGGCCCTTGAAGAGTAAGTACATATTATTCCCAGGGCCTCCTTCTTCTTCCAATACCTCTTACTTAACTTTGCTCAGCCCTGACAGTCAAAAGCTCAAAAGCTCATCCACTGATCTAGACTTAAAAGCCAGAGGGGCTTAAAAGCCACAGTAGGGTTCTGTTCAGTTTCAAACACAATTTAGAAAACCTTAGGAAAGAATGACAGCTCCCTTTCAGAAAACTCCCATACACATTGCAATAGAACAGCTTTCCAAATTGAAGATTGTAAAATATTATACCACCAACCAAGTAATAAAAAGTCACTCACTGACATGCAGAGAGATTCCCTGGATTTTCACAAAGAGCACAAAAGACTGTATTGTATTTATTTAAATCCAAGACTGACAAAAACATCAAGAAAGAAAGAAAAGTAGTGAATTTCTCTAAAAGATTACTATTTAGAAATAAATTACTATGCATCAAAAAGCCTGTATCTGTTTGACGGCTTGTGCATTTTAGGCAGATGAAACGCCTCCCTCCACACCCTCAACAAACAACTCTATTGCCGAAATGTGTTCATCATTCTGCGTTTGGGGGACACGTAAAGCTCTGAAATCAATGTGTTCCTGGTACAGGGGGTTAAGGAAAGAACTTCCTAAATCAGCTTAGGAAATGCTTCATTTCCTGTGCCCGATCTGCGAGGGAAAACAAAACAGGTAGCGCCGGGTGCAACAGAAACCATACATGGAGATGGGAAAATCTCATCTAATTCCTTCCATTCCCTACTCAGACGGTCAGTCTATGCTCCTAAGGCATAGCTTCCCTTTCTAAGATAAGTGGAGTAGAGTTTTAATTTTCGTTGTTTGTTTTGGTTTGGCTTTTTGTTTTGTTTTTTAAGATACTGGCCTTAAGTTAACAAGTTAGGCTTTTGTTGAAGGAGACAGTTATTATGTAACTATTGTCCCTGCTCAAATGGGAAATTATCCTACGGAGGATAACAGTTCGTTAGAAAGATACACGTAATGAGTTGGGCTTATTACCGGTGAGCTAAAGGGGGTTGGTCTTTTCCCAAAATGACCGCTGCAGAGAAACCTGCACGGCCATCTCTGGGTTGTCCTACACCTAAAGGTCTCCACTATGGCCGGGTTTTGCAGGCTACTTCTATCGACCCTATTCCACCTTACTTTCAAAGGACATGCAATCGAGTCAGAGTTGAACAGTCCGACAAAGCAGTATACTCACTGATGCTTGCGGACTAGAAA
The DNA here is from genome assembly GCA_004363605.1 of Indri indri. NCBI lineage: Eukaryota > Metazoa > Chordata > Mammalia > Primates > Indriidae > Indri > Indri indri. The sequence continues at coordinate 22,115 of RJWJ010014518.1, read as the reverse complement.
CAGCAAGAACCCTAACCCACACTGGCAGACTTTATATTAACCCGACAGGTATTTGTGAGCAGTGATTTTTGTTCATTGGGATTGCTATTGATCTTTCCCATGCACACCAAAGAGTCACTTCTAAGCCAGTGCATTGATTTCTGCGGCACCTCATAAATATTGTTTATTTTTAAAAAACAGATCCTAGTAACGCTTCTAAATTAAAATTTGGGCCTTGATACCTGCTGCAACTAAACCCCAGAAAATCCAAAGGTGCATGGTAATCAAGTGTGCGTGATATTGAAGTATTTTGGAATTTGTCCTAAATTTGCATAGGTATTTTGAGAAATTACCGATAAAATGTTGTTGAAGAAGGGGTGGACTTAATTTTTCTTACGTCGTCACTGTAAATTAGAAATTTGTAGGCAGCAAACTTTTAAAAAGAGAATGAGCAAAATAAAATTGGAACTGAGTGGATTTTTTTTTTCCCCCAAAGTCCCTCAGCAGAATCAATCTTTCCCAAATGTGTTCTTTTATGACAGTTTGTGCTTCAGTTTCACACTTATTAAATCTGTCTTGTATTAGAATCACATGCTTATTTCTCCCAATGGTACATTTACCACTGTGGGCAAGGACAACATCTTACTCATTTTTATATTCTTTGCACTGCCGGTACAGGGCAGAAGCATAATAAATACTGAGCAAGTTTAACTGCTTATTTTGAATCAGGAAGGATTAAAAGTCAAATGTAAATCATTTCTCAAAACCGGTCGTTAACATAGTCAGGGCTTATGTAGCTACAGATGTATTCTTTATCTGAGTTTCTTAACCTGAAGTCAATGGGTAGGGTTTTGAATTCCTGAAATGTTATGTAAAATGTTGTACGCATACGTTTAGATAAGTGCATATTTCTACAGCAAAAGTCTATAAACTTTAATCAAATTACTCTCCCTCTATTCACCCCACTCCTTCAAGATATTAAGATTCACTTCCTTTAGGCAGTTTTACTCAAGCTCTCCGTATACCAGAGCTGAAAGTTGGGACAAATACAGGCTGGCATCTGCAATACAATATTTCCAATTACATCCCTCCTCCTATTCATGACAATCTTAGTTTTTCTGGGCTTACACCTGAAAAGAATACATTTTGGAAAGAGTGCATTTTTAACCAGCATTCTAGCCCCAGATTTTTGTTCTCTAAAAAGAGAACATTGTGCATTCCCAGTGCTTTTGCGATTCCATCAAGCTTGCTCCAAGGCTGCTGCAGCCCGAACGTTTCCCTTCAGTGGAAGCAAACAGCTCTCCCTCGAGCCTTCTCCACGCGCTCAGTTAACATCCAAACATGCAACTCGGCCAAGGAATTGCTGCATCAGAGTTTCAGGGGAACATCCCTGAAAGTAAACTGAGGCTAAGAGCTCTCTACTGATGATTTCTCATCCGTGCCACCAGAAGAACAGGAGAAAATGGTACCTGTGTTGTTTTCACCGTTGCAAAGACTGGGCAGAAGGAGGAAAAGAATGGTGACTCGCAGCAGCTCCATGGTGCCCTGGGCCCGTCTCGGTGGCTTCTCTCTCCAGAGTCAAGCAGGGACGACTCCCTCCCCGCCCGGCAAGGCCTTGCTAGCAAGTGGAAAAGGTGCACTGAATGAGAACAGCCGCTGCCCATTCCTACTTATTTTGGGGGGCTCTGATAAAGAACGGGAGGAAATACATACACTCCCTTTGGGAGTTCAGCAGAGAGGAGATTTATTGTTTCAGTCCCTTACAGGAACTCTTTTTTTTTTTTTTTCTCTTCCTTTGGCAGCCACTTATGTTTTTGTTGCTACATTATTTTGTTCTTCTTTAACAGAAAGGTCAGGATGGGTTTTGAACAGAAACAGATCCTTCTTGAGAACGGATCCTAGAGTCTTCTAACTTTTGTTTTGAAAGTGAGTTTTGGAGTGGTTACAAAGGGGCCTCATTAAGCAGCTACTCAGTGCAGATGAAGAGGCTTTAACTGCCCGAGGGCTACATTTTAGAGCAAAATTCAAAAGGAATCAACTTTTCCTCTCTCCTTCCAACTTGAAAGCCAGATGAATGAAGACCACCTTCTGGATATAAGCGCAAAATCTTATTCAATAGATCATGCTGTGCTCTTGAGTCATCAGAGACTTCTTAGGGAGGTCCAGAAAAGTTTTTCAGGATACTTATAGTAGGATTAAACAAAGCCAAATGAATGTCCATTCCCCATTCCTGGTTTTTATTGATGGACTTGGATGAAGACTAAGGAAAAAAATAATTGTAATACCTCATGGGTGCTGCTCTCTAGGGTATAGATCAGAATGGCCCTGGGGAGGAATGCCAAATCAGAGAGGCTGAGAGACATTGACTCTTTAGGACTGGAATGCCAACCAGGCAGGATAATCTATACACCAGGATCACTTTGATGTCAGTGGTGATTGATTAAAACATGCCGATAACATTGCCACAAGCCTGGATACAACCCCTGTGTGCGCCAATAACTTTATGCTTTTCCTTGGCCACAGCCTTCAGATCTAAGTTTAGCCAATCATCTTTTTATGTGTCTTTAGGAATGAGGCCTGCTAGACAACAGCATCGATGGATCAGTGTAGATTCATCTGCACCACCAAGAAAACTATTCGAAAATTATACCTTCACCTGTTTACACAGAGGGCACACTTTTCCTTGCTTGCACCACGCTGAGAAACACTCCATCCAAGAGGGGTTAGAGCAAGTTAACTGCTCTAAATACCTAAAGACACTAGCTTGTTTGACCCAAAGTTATGCCAAGGGTCAGAAGTGCCCAGTTTCTACTTTGTGCATAAGTCAGACTGAATCTCATCCTCTTCTAATTGATTTTCTAAAACAGATAGCCTTTGGGGTTGGACTTTATTTGGCGTATCCTGGAGAATATAAAGATAGCAATGTATGTGAATAGATGTCACATGCACTTTCCAGAAATAAATCAGGGTGTGGATGTGTGAGATCACAGTCAGCAGTCACATTGCCTCACTTCCTGCTCTTTGCTGTGCTCTGACTCTCGAGTTGTGGGCGGTGGGGTCACCGCGTATGCTGGTCACGTTCATATCTACAGGGATTCAACGGCATTTGGGTTTCTCAGCTCTGACCGCTGGGTGTTTGCATGAAGTAGACTGGATACGTGCTCCAAGAATGCTTGACAATAGAATATTAAGGCGATTTAAAACACAGAGGACCTGTAGATGAAAAAAAAGAAAGAAAGAAAGAAAGAAAAACAAAAACTAAGAAAATACATCTTAAAATAGCATCTTTAAAAAACCACAAAGAATAGAAATAAGGAAAAATAGGACTAATAATGGGGCTCAGTTTTGCCTTACTAAATCAGAAGGTATTTTTAAGGTAAAGTAATTAATTAAAACAGTGGTGATTGCCACAAGAGACAGACTGATGGATGGCATAGAATAAACAGTACAGACAAAGAAATTTATCTATCACCATCTACACATATATGTGTGCGCATAAATATATTTGCATGCGTGTGTGCTTGTGTGTATACATGTGTGTGTAGAGAGATTAGATATAGGCAAGTTTAACACATAGAAGATGTGCCGAGTAGGGTGTACATGCATAGGTAGAGATGGATTCGCTTCCACTACAGCTTTCAGTTCATCGTTATCCACCTTGGTCTCAGGTTGCCCATGTGGCTCATTTTCAAGATTAAAATCACCTGAAAGGAACTTGTCAAGCCGTGGACATACTGTGCATTCATTAGCCACATCCTTCCCAAACACTTCATTGATATTTCCAGCTGTCTGTGCTGCATTGGTTCCATGATGGAACTGAAATTAAAAAATAACGTGAAATCTTGACTTATCCAATGGGGTGAAGAAGACATTTTATGCATGACATCACAAACAAAGCACGTAAAAGAAAGACTTGATACATTTGCTTATATAAAAGCTGATTTTTGGCCCAACACACCATAAGATTAAAAGGCAAATAAAAAATTTTTAATGGACATGATATTTTATTTTAAAAATATCTTCTGATCTAGGAAACAATGACTCTACAACTAAAAAATAGGCAAAAGAAAAAAAAAGGAAATGGAAGGCCAACAAAACCCCCAAAACATATTCATCTCACTGGAAATCAAAGAAATACATATTCAAACATTGAGACAAGGTATTTTGTCTTTCAAATATAATTAGGTATATTTTCTGACAATACCCATTGTTGATGAATGTTCAAAGAAAGTTACTGTCTTATTCTTGTGTTAGGACATTTCTGGTGTGTGATTTGGCAACATACGTCAAACTCTTAGAGAACGATAATCTTTGAACTTGCAATTATGTGTTTAGGAATTTATTCTAAAAGTGAAGATGTTCATTGAAGTTTCTGTTATTACAAAAATTTGTCAAAATATTAATTATTGAGGAATAAAATGGAATATTATTCTGTCATGAAATACTATTAAGAGGATTTCTTGTAGATGTGGAAATATATTTATGATATTTTGTTGCATGTATGATGTATACATGTGAATGTACGTGTATATATGTATCTATATACACACACACATATGCATAGAAAGAGAAAGAAAAAAATAGAAAATGTTAACACTGCTTATCTTCTGACAGTGAAATATGGGTGGTTTTTATCTTATATTTGTATATTTTCCTTAAAAAGATTATCCAAGGTAAACACATATTGTTTCTGTCTTTTAACCAAAAAAAAAAAAAAAAAACTTTTGTTTGACTTGATACTTTTTGTTTAACTTAAACAAAATATATTTGAATGTATATTTATACGTGTACTAATATTATTAAACATTTTTCTTCTAATCTACTTGAATGTTTTCATTACAAGGAAGTGTGTAATTTAAAAGCACTTTAGTAAAAGAGAATATATGAAGAGAACTAAAGCCCTCTAGCCCGAGAGATGAAAACCATGTCTTTGCTTTTGTGTGTGTGTGTGTTTTTTTTTTTCACAATTTGTCTTCTGAATTCCTCACCTGAAGAAAAGATAAGCTGCCCTGAGGTCATGCAAGAGCAATCTCAGAATTCTTTCCAAGCTTATATCAAGGTTTGTCACCGATATTTTTGACACGGAAGGAACTGTATAATGAAGACTCCAATGCTAATGATTTATGTTGATTTGTGTGGTGCTGAGATTTATTCAAGTGGTGCCATTATTATGCCCTCAAATTCAACTCCCTTTCCATACTTGCCTCTTCCTCTCTGTCAGCTCTTTGCTGTGAATAAGTTCACCTAAAATGATGGGAAAGCCATGCGGTGATCTCATGACCTGGCAGAGAGCATGTGGTCTGAATTCAAATCCTGGCTCTCTCCCTTAGTCCTGTGAGACTTGACTGAGTTATTTGCCTGCTCTATGCCTCAGTTTCCCCATGGAAAAATGGGGTACACACCCTGTCCACTTTCCAATGTTGTTTAGAGGATTAAGTAATGTTCCAGAAAAATCTTCTAAAAGTGCATATCAAAACAAACAAACTAACCTTCAACTTCTCGAATCTTTAGGCTAAAAAAGAGTTGTCTTATTCACTGGTATGTTTTCAGGTTGTTAGGGTTTGATATAAACAATCTTATTCCAGAATTATTAACCAGTTTCCTAAGAAATAATAAGATGATGAGAGTCCCAAAATATTGCTGAGAACGGAGTTTACAGATTCCCAACTCTTATTATCAGAAATGAGCCCCACCCACCACTATAGGGTGCATATTGGGTCCTTTCGTCAGTAGAGATAGAACCACACGGTTTATTTCTGTTGTTTGCCTATTGGAAATGGGAACTGAGTGGTCTCCTGACGGTGTTAGGAGCAGAGCTGAAATTAAGTAAATATTTAGAGACCATGGTAGTAGAGATATTAAGTCCCCCTCCTTCAGACCCAAATTGGATAATGGACATCAACAGTGGGAGGGCCCAGATATTTGGCCAAACTTATGGCAGTAAAATAAACATCTTCCTCGCCTATCGCATTTGTATTAATCAACTCCCGGTGGCCCAAGGCCAGTGCTGTTTCATTACTGCTCGAATGAAAAGAAGACCTCATGGCAAGCTGATTCTTGAAGCTTCCAGAGATGATTTGAATAAAAGAATTCTAAAATCTATTAGCGTCTGTAAAAATAAGACACAGTTTTTTTTTTAAGTTTTCTGAAAATTAAGAAAGTGTTTCATAAAGTAATACAAATGGTTTTAGGGGCAGAGTGTTAATAATTAAGAACACAGCCATTATCAAATTTTCTACCTTCCCAGAATGCAAAAAATTTTAGCAAAATGCAAATAGTTTCTCCACCAAGCTTCTCGAAATAAATTATTTTCATTTCATCACCAAATAGAACCGCTACGCATGTTTTCAACTTCATTAAACTAGCACTGGCTTAGTATTTCCCACCCCATATATATAACTAAACATAAAAATAGCCTGGATGAACAACAAAGCTGGGACTCCTCCTTTCAAACCCAGCCTTTGGTCAGAGGAAATGACATAGCAATGGCTTTCACAAGCAGACGACTGTTGCATCTGAGCACATTTCCAACCATAGAATTCAAATTTCCTGTCTTATGAGGTTTCAAATTATGATAATTCTGGACTGGCCTGACACTGTAACACTGGCAGTGTTGCCCACCTTTATCCTCTAATCTTAGTCTCAGCATCACCCCACTGAGCTTTTCAAAAATATGTATGTTTAAGCCTCACCGGTGAAATTTCTATTTAGAAGTACAGGGTAAGGACTAGGAATACAGATGGGGAAAGGAATCCACTGGTGATTCTCATGGTCACCCTCAGTTAATAATTACTGACTTAGATCATTATTGAAAACAACCCAAGTGCCCATCAATCCGTGAGTGGATTAATAAAATGTGGTGTATGTATACCATGGAGTTCTACTGAGCCACAAAAAACAATGGTGATCTAGCACCTCTTGTATTATCCTGGATAGAGCTGGAATCCATTGTACTAAGTGAAGTATCACCAGAATGGAAAAACAAGCACCACAGGTACTCACCATCAGATTGATACTAACTGATCAACACTTATGTGCACATTTAGTAGTAACATTCATCTGGTGTCAGGCAGGTGGGAGGGGGGAGGAGGGGATGGTATATTCACACCTAATGGGTGCGGTGCACGCCATCTGGAGGATGGACATGCTTGAAGCTTTGATTCAGGTGGGGCAAAAGCAATATATGTAACCTAAACATTTGTACCCCCGTAATATGCTGAAATAAAAAACAAATGAAAAAAAAGATCATTATAAAATTTTTTTAAAAAAAATATGTGATTACTATTATTTAAAAGGTAGGAGCTGCATTTCCTGGTCATCACTGCCAGCATCCACCTAGAAAGCCTTCACTTTAAGATTCTATAAGTCTTCCTGACTCCTGGCAAGCCTTCTCAATATCAGTATGTTCAAATTTAAAAAGCAGCAACAATATTTCAGAAACTCACTTTTACAGAATTTTTACCACTTTAAAATATAAGTTCCATTTATATGAGTCAAACTCAGAGCTAATTAAACCTGGCTTCTTCTTTTCAGGTGGCAGTGAGTCCAGTCTATGGGAAGACATAATTAGATTTCATGATTTTTGAGGCCTTAAATTCCAAACATTCCATGTGGCCTTTATTAATGGTTCATAAATCCCCTTTTGAATCTTATTATATTTGCATCCTGTTTTATTGAACAAGAATAAAATACCTCTAACTCCTGAAGAAATGGTTATGTTCTGAGTGGTTTTAGTAGTTTTCCCATTTTATTTGACTGAGATGTTTTTGTGAACAGTCAAGTTTGAGACACAGTAAGCAAGGTGCGATTCCATTACAAAGGCATTCTGTCCAATCAGTTTAATTATGCCATGTTTTATTTCATGCTGCTCAAACAATCTTCTAATTATGTTTGCTACCCAAGTGGAAATCTCCTCTTGGAAAAAATAGCATGCTGACCCATCACCTTAGCAGTGATTATGCTCTATTTAAATCAATAAGTTAACATTTGTGTTTCGATACGACCAGTCTCTTCCAAATATGACTAGTTTGTTTTAATTCTCCAGAGCCAATAAATCTGAGTTTCTGGGCTTATTAAACGGAAAGCCAGATCCTGAATCACCATGACCCAACAAAGTTATGCCTCTATGAGAGCCCTGCCTCGTTATCACAGGGTAACATCTCTATTTTTATGGTTGTTGTTGCTCTTATCACAGCAAGAAATTCCTAGATTTTATTATCTACTGGACTGTATGGAACACATTGCTTTCTTTTCTTCATTTTCCCCACAATAACTATTTTCAACTTCAAGAATGGCTCACTAAGCCTTGATTTCTGAAATTTAATGAAAATGTTCACATTTTTCTTTAATATTGCTTTCCTGTTTTTATTAACTCTGATGATTTCCCAATGATGATTTTTTTTCAGTTTTATTTGCTTGTTTCCTTAAGTACTATACCATTAAAACCCTGATTTGTTAAATCTTTTATTTCTAAAGAGTAATGGGTTTTGTTTTATGCTCTTGTTAACATCTACAAATACCCGTAGCAGAAGCTTGCTCATGCTGTGCGGAGGACGAATAACTGGCACAACATTCTGACAATCACCATGGCCCTGTGCAATGGGCAAATCGCTTCTTGTATTACAATCGGGTACTTTATACAGAAACTTCTCTTTGCAACCTTCTCCTTCTGCACTTCCAGGATAAGATCTTAGAAACTCCATTGCTGATACTGATCTTGAACTAAGTAGCTACGGATTTCCAATAACTGATTTGATGTTGTTATGATTTGTGCCAAATTTCCACAGTAGGCTAGACACAATTGATCTTAGTGGCTATACTCTCTCATTGGATTGCCTGCTTTTTGGAGGACAATTTAAACTACATTGAGAAGAAGAAGTCATGAAAAGATAAAAATTGTAAGGGAGTGATTTAGAAGACAATCATTAAAAACAGCAACATTTATTCACACCAAGTCCTTATTCCGATACCCAATGTTAACATTGGAAAAATATTTTAATTCAGTATTTTACAATTTTAAAATGGATTACAACACTAGAAATAAAAACAAGAAATAAACAAACACTAGAATGAACTTTTAGATGTGGAAAGATGAGAAAGAAAAAATATGCAACGCTTATGCACTAGGATTGCTTAATGTGTTGGACTCTAACCAAATCTAATTCTGATCCAAGCAACAGCCACCAAAAGAGTTCTGGTTTGTCAACCTGAGATTGGAAATACTACAGCATAGGGCTTCTGTGGTACAGTGGTAAGTCACATACGTTAAAACACCAGGAGTGCTTATTAAAACGTAAAGAGCAGGCTGTGTGTGGTGGCCAATGCCTGTAGTCCCAGCAACTAAGGAAGTTGAGGCAGGAAGACCACTTGAGCCCAGGAGTTCAAGGCTGTAATGAGCTATGATTGTGCCATTGCACTTCAGCCTGGGCAACAGACTGAGACCCTGTCTCTAAAATAAATAAAGAGCGTAAGTTTCAAGTCTGGACTAGATAGTCAAAATCTCAACGAGTAGGACAAAAACCATGGTGTTATCGAGTGTCATACCCAGATAATTCTTATGCATGCTAAAGTTTTGAAGGCACAGCTACAGTTTTTTTGTTTTTTTGTTTTTTTAACGTGTATGTTTGTTTTTGTTTTCCCTGTGGTTCACTGAGAGTGAATTCTATGTGGAACCTGAGACCTGTCAGTTAGCAACTAAGGGAACCAATCCCTTTTCACTTGACAAGAATTGACATGGTTTTCTGGAGATATTTCAATCCATATTGGACATTCTAGATCCACTCCAAAATAAGAGGACCCACCAATAGCCAAGACGTCAGCCTTGTCCCACCTACTCCTTTCCAGCTCATTGGTAAGTGTTGGGATGTCAGCGAGGAGCAAAGGAAAGGGAACGGTTCTGTTTACTTAAATGCTGGCTTAGTGAATTCATTTGATAAAGAAAACAAAGTACCACTAACTACAGACTCAGTTATTTTGCTAAGCCCAGTGCTGCAGGGCAGTAAAACATGTACTTTGGAGAACTTGTTTGTAGCTAGAACTGAGGCTGAGATGAGTAGTTGTCTTATATTAACAGAATGAAGTTATTTACTTGATGGTCACAAAGATCTGAGACTTTTGGAGAACAAAGACTACATGTAGAGCAGAAACACAAACGTCAGGGGGATATTGTCACTGGGGATGTGAGAAGAACTCATAGCCTACTGAAACTTGTTGCTTTATATTTTTTCAGACATGTTCTTTTTATGGTAGCTATCATTTCATGCACAGAAAGCAACATAAACCCTCCAAAAGGAATATTAGAGTCTGTCTTTTTTCTTGATTTCTTCATGATGAACATATGAAAAATAGAAACACCAACTGTAATCAAATATAAATTAATTTTCCCCTTGACCTTTCAGGAGACAAAAGATTTAGAAAATACAAAATAAGACTGAGGACGAACAGCCCCTTAAGAGGCTATGCTGAACCTCCACTCTGACAGAGGCCAGACTTCCTCTCCACCTGCTGGGGGCCTCCTCCCATCTTCGTTCAGCAAGAAGAAACATAGATTGATGGAAGAGACCCACCAGAGACATATCTGGGCCAGAGACAATGAAATTTGCGCTTCAGAGTCTTTCACTTGCATATGTTCATTCCTTGGTCAGCAATGTTTCATGCGATCATATTTTTGTTGTAGAATTTGCAAAAGGAAGATGACTTAATGAAATCAGTTTAGGTTGCTGTCTCTTCCTCCATTGTCTCCCTTTTCCTGTTGGGCAGCATTGGACATTGATAGTATAGGGATATGGCTAAGGGGAAATTGAGTTGAGGAATTTAGATGGGATTTGGTGGTATATATTAATATTTATGTGGTTTACAGTGACTTCTATGTGTTGTCAATTTATGACTAGGTGTTTCGGTGTCCCGGTGCTTTCAAGAACATGCCTACTGCTCACTGCATTGATAGGCTCTATGTTGTGCATGAATGGGTAAGACCAACTGTCTGGTTATGGTATTAGTTTGTTTTATGACTGTTGGTACTAGAATTTTGTAGGCTGTGGAAGCAAAACATGTTTGAAATGTGTGGAATTGGATGCTAACTTATGGAAAATTAATCATCAAATGTATCATGTTATAAGCAGAGCATGTGGTTTCCTTTGTTCTGTTAGGAAAACACTTAATAAATGCCATATATTCAAGTACATAATGCAATGTAATTTTTTTTTTAATTTTTGATAGGAATTATGAGAAACAGAATTTATCACATTGCCTGTATTTCTTGGGTCAGTATTACAAAAGGCAAGCATATATGTCACTTGTGTAGACATCCCAACTATATGTAACCTAAGGCAAACTATGTATTAATACAACCCAACTTAAGAACAATTGCTTATCTTTCTCTTCTGCCTGTAGAAAATGATTTTACAAAATCTTTGTCATGTGAAGCAATGATCAACTATTGCAGAGTCAAGGCATACAGAAATAGGTATTATAAAAGGTATTTTTTGTGATGTGTGGGCCTTTATTTTCTCTCATTCTAAATGAATAATTGCTTTTATATCTTACCTCTTTTCCTTTAAAATGACCATCACATTTTTACAAGCTTCAGGTTCCACAAAATATTCTTCCTATTTTTCCTAGGAGAGCTAAATGGAGGATATTAAAATGTCTAAAATATTCAACTAAAAATAAGGTGGCTCTGAACAAAAGTCTCCAAAACTGTACTGGGTGGCATGAAACTGTACCAAGTCTCTGCCTCTCAATCTCTGTTCTCTGTTACACACACACGTACATACACAGAGGCTATCTAGCCTTTCCATGCTTTAGAGAACAGAACAGACATGCTCCACATGCAACATTATAATTTACACAGGAGATAAGGGACCCTCAGTGAGAGAATTCTACAGTGGGTTTGGTTTTCTTGTCATCACAAAAAGCCAGATAATACTTCCCTTTGTTGACTATAAATCACCTTGGAAATCTCACTCTTCTCAAGCCTCCATGTCTCTACACAATGTTCGTCTGCTCTGTGTTTCTGAGAACAATCTTCAAATTCCTCTTATATTCCTGAGCAGTTGTCCATGATTATTTACTCTACAGATGCTAACTAGAAAAATGACTCAAAACCATGCAGAAAAAAAGTTCAGTTCTCTCTGGGAAAACCACAAAAAAGAGACCCCTTGATCAGATGAATACATCATATAACTAAATCTACAAGACTAATGACTGGATTTTTTTTTTTCTGTAGTCAGTCTTTAAGGCAAAAAGAAATCATTCAGCTGGACTTTTTAATACTAAGAGAAATGCAAGAAGTCCTCATTTAGTCCAATACTCAAACTAAAGTCTCAAAAGCCTGGGAGGTCAGTGTCAGGCTCTGAACCTTGCCCTTGATTCAGCTTTTCTAATTACACCCCTTTGCCCAGTCCAGCACTCTGAGATGATTCCAGTGGACCAGTGGACTCCAGCTCAGCATCACAAAACAAACTCAGGGCTTAAGAGTTAGATAAAATTCAGACTTGTGGCGAATTTGGGAGTTCTAAGAAAAACTAGAGTCAAAATGCAACAGTACATAAAGATTAAATTGTCATTGATTCAGTCAAAATCTGTTGAATAGCCATTATGAGCCCATCGCTGGTCCAGGGACTACGTATAAAACAAAGAACAGGGCAGACATAGTACTTGCCCTCGAGATATTTAATGATGTGAGAACATACCTTAATTATTTGTATTTAATTAACAAGGCTTATTTATTTAATTAAAACATAGAAATATAATTATAAGGTTTAATCATTAAAATTATTTAATTATAGTTGTGATAAGATTTACAATAGAAATATATATTATTCAATGAAGCTATCTAACAAGGGAGCTCAATCCTAGTAATTGAGAATTCTCTGAGGAATAGATGTGAAATCTAAATGCAAAGGATGCGTGAGTCTTAAATAGGCAAAGGGAGATATTTGGGAAATTGTGAAGGCCCTGAAAAGAAAAATCTCATTGCATTCAAGGCAGATGAAAATAGGTCATTGTGGTTACAGAAAAATGAGCAAGAGGGAGGTAACACAGTTGGAGATCAGAAAGGAGGCAGCAGCCAGGTGGTACAAAATCCTGCCTTGAACTTTATTTTAAGGGCCAAGAGATTTCAGAGAAGTTTCTAGGCAGTAGAAAGAGTTTCAGAAGGTGCGAGAAAGAAACATTGGTTTTCCCCATACATCTTAGGGAGCAGAGTCAGAGAAATGAAACTAACAAGGCTGTTCCTCATTAGAGAAGCAGCTGGAGGAAAACTCAGAGCCATGGGGATCTGTGCATGGGGGAAATGCATGGGTCAATTCTGGGACTGGGGAAAGCAACCAGGTGTAGACTGGTGGTCCTGGGAAGAGGGAAGTGGGGCTGAGGCCAATGAGTGGGTAGGCTATCTTGGGCTCTAGGCAATTCTCTGTGAAAACACACATCTTCAGTAAAACTACAAAAACCAGAATAAGTTTGGTGGGACCAGATTTCTTGTGAAAGGTGGAGAAGACTTTTTCCACTAAGCTATTATGGAGATGAAATCTAAATCGTCTGCAAAGATCCATGAGTGGAAAAGGAGAAAAGCATGCGGAAATAAGGTCACTAATTACAATGACTGCCATTTAATGACCATTTTCTATGTGGCAGGCTGGGCTAAGCCGCTGACTTGTACGTATTCATATAATCCTCAGAAGAATTGTATGCCACAGTATCATTATCATCTCTGTTTATCAGAAACCGAGGCTTAGAGAGGTTACCATTAAGCAATTTGCAGAGGTCACACATATATTAGGTTGGAAAAGCCAGATTAGAATCCCAGGCAACCTGACTTTGGATCTCAGCTTTTAACCGATATGATAAATTCAAAGGGATGATAAGGAGGGCATTAGAGTTGCCCATATTTTGAAGTTTTTAGTCATATCTAAATCTTCAAAAGGAGATAAGCTCCCAAGAAATATGCCAAATGCATTCATTCATTTGTTTATCCAACACATATTAATTGAATGCCTATTACGTATTTAATACCGCCCTAGGCACTAGGAACAAAATGGTGAGCACCAGCATAATTTTTCTCATGAAGCTGACAGTCTTCATGAGAAGATTGGTTGGCTTGTAGCAGAGAGCAGACATTGATTAATTATACATAGAAAATGTCATTTTTCAACATCTATTTGCTACTATATGCTATTAGAAAGTTTGAGAATTTGATGTAGTAGAATTTGTGTAAGTGGAAGATTTTTACTGAGTTAGGAAGGTATGTCAGGGCTTTCCTGGAAAAGTGACAATTAGGTTTCTTTTTTTTATTTCAAAATATTATGGGGGTATAAACGTTTTTGGTTACCTGGATCACTTTCATAATGATTGAGTCAGGGCAATAAGGTGCCCATCACCCAGATAGTGTTCATTGTACCCGTTAGGTAAGATTTCACCCATCCCCTCAGCCCTCAACTCCTCTGCACGATTTCCACTGAGTTTTCCTTCCCTCCAGAAAACCCCAAAACTGCACCAAGAAACTACTAGAATTGATAAACAAATCAAGCAAATTCTGAGGTTACAAAGTCAATATACACAATCAGTAGCATTCCTATACACCAATAACAGTCAACCTGAGAGTCCAGTCAAAGATTGGATACTATTCACAAGAGCCACAAATAAAATAAATACTTAGGAATATACTTAACCAAGGAAGTGAAAGGTCTCTACAAAGACAACCCCAAAACAGTGAAGAAAGCACTTGCAGGTAACACAAACATATGGAAAAACATATCGTACCCATGTATAGATAGAATCAACATTGTTAAATGACCATACTACCGAAAGTGATTTACAGATTCAATGTAATCCCCATCAAAATGCCAATATCATATTTCACAGATTTTAAAAAATAATTCTACACTTCTTTTGGAACCAGAAAAGAGCCCAAATAGCCAAAACAATCTTAAGCAAAGAAAACAAATCTGGAGGCATCACATTACCAGAATTCAAAATATACTATAAGGCTATAGTAATCAAAACCAAGTGGTATTTGTACAAAAGTAGAAACATAGATCAATGAAACTGAACAAAGAATCCAGATATAAAACCATCTGCATGCAGCCAACTGATCTTTGATGAAGCAGACAACAGTACACCATGGGGAAAAGAAGGCCTGTTCAATAAATGGTGCTGGGAGAATTGGATAGCCACGGGCAGAAGAATGAAACAGGATCCATATCTCTGACCACTCACAAAAATTAATTCAAGATGGATAAAAGACTTACATATAAGATATGAAACCATAAGAATTCTAGTAGAAAATGTAGGAAAAACTCTTCTAGATATCAGCCTAGGCAGAGAGTTCATGGAAAAGAACCCAATGGCAATCATAGAAACAGTAAAAATAAATAAACAGGACTTGATTAAATTAAAAAGCTTCTGTACAGCTCAGAAAATAATCAAAAGAGCAAATAGACCACCTACAGAATGGGAGAAAATATATGTAAGATATACCTCTGATAAAGAATGAATAACCAGAATCTACAAAGAACTCAAGCAAATCGGCAAGAAAAAAAATCAAACAACCCCATTTAAAGTGGGCAAAAGACATGAACAGAAGCTTTTCAAAAGAAGATAGACTAATGGCCAATAAACATATGAAAAAGTGCTCAATGTCACTACTCATCAGGTAAATGCAAATTTAAATCACAATGAAATGTCACCTTATTACAGTTATAAAGGTTTTAATTAAAAAGTCCAAAGAACAATAGACACTTGCATGGATGGAGAGAGAAAGAAATGCTTATACACCATTCGCGGGACTGCAAATTAGTGCAACCCCTATGGAAAGCAATATGGAGATTCCTCAAAGAACTAGAAGTAGACCTACCATTTGATCTAGCAATCCCACTGCTGGGTATTTACCCAAAGGAAAAGAAGTCATTTTATCAAAAAGACACCTGCACTCAAATGTTTATTGCAGCACAATTCACAATTACAAAGATGTGGAATCAACCCAAGTGCCCATCAATTCATGAATGGATTAACAAAATTTGGTATATGTATACCATAGAATATTACTCAGTCATATAAAAGGATGAATTAATGCCTTTTGTAATGATTTGGATGGAACTGGAGACAATTACCCTAAGTGAAGTATCTGAGGAATGGAAAAACAAAGACTACATGTACTCACTATTAAATTGGAACTAACCAATGAGCACACATGTGCACAGGAATCATATTATCAGCAAAAAAACATGATAGTTTGACCTCCTTTTTCCTTGTTTGGATACCCGTTATTTGTTTCTCTTGCCTGATTGCTCTGGCTTGAACTTCCAGAACTATGTTGAATAGAAGTGGTGACAGTGGGCAGACTTGCCTTTTCTAGATCTTAGTAGAAATGCTTTCAGCTTTTCCCCATACAGTATGATGTTGGCTGTGGGTTTGTTATATATGACTTTTATATATTTTTTTTAAATTTCAGAATATTATGGAGGTACAAATGTTTATATTACATATATTGCCTTTGCCCCAACCGTGTCAGAGCCACAAGCTCGGCCATCCCACACACAGTGCACACAGCACCCATTAGGTGTGAATACACCCATCCCCTTCTCCTCCCTCCCACCTGCCTGACACCCAATGAATGTGCACATAGGATGGATCAGTTAATACCAATTTGATGGTGAGTACACGTGGTGCTAGTTTTTCCATTCTTGGGATACTTCACTTAGTAGAATGGGCTCCAGCTCCATCCAGGATAATACAAGAGATGCTAGATCTCCATTACGTTTTGTGGCTGAGTAGAACTCCATGGCATACATACACCACATTTTATTAATCCACTCATGGATTCATGGGCACTTGGGTTGTTTCCACATCTTTGCAATTGTGACTTGTGCTGCTATAAACATTCAAGTGCAGATGTCTTTTTCACAGAATGTCTTTTTTTTCTTTGGGTAGATGCCCAGTAATGGGACTGCTGGATCAAATGGCAGTTCTACTCGTATCTCTTTGAGGTATCTCCATATTACTTTCCACAGAGGTTGCACTAGTTTGCAGTCCCACCAGCAGTGTGTGAGTTTTCACATCTCTCCACATCCACGCCAACATTTATTGTTTTGGGGCTTTTTGATAAAAGCCATTCTCACTGGAGTTAAATTATATCCCATTCTCATTGTGGTTTTGATTTGCATTCCCTGATGATTAGAGATGTTGAGCATTTTCTCTTATGTTTGTTGGCCATTATTCTGTCTTCTTTTGAAAAGTTTCCATTCATGTCCTTTGCCCAATTTTTGATAGGGTTGTTTGATTTTTTCTTGCTGATTTTCCTGAGTTCTATATAGATTCTAGTTATCAGCCCTTATTGCATGTGTAGCATGTGAATATTTTCTGACATTCTGTAGGTTGTCCGTTTGCTCTTGTGATAGCTTCCTTGGCTGTGCAGAAGCTTTTAAATTTGATCAGGTCCCATTTATTTATTTTTGTTTTTGCTGTGATTACCTTTGGGGTCTTTTTCATAAATTCTTTCCCTAGACCAATAGCTGTAAGAACTTTTCCAACATTTTCTTCCAGAATTCTGAGAGTTTCATGCTAGTGAAGGAAGGAGTCATGAGCACTAGGCAAGAAGGAGCATGTAAGGGATAAAGGACAGAAAGGAGGCCAAAGTGTATGGAAAGGGAAAGACACAGGGTGAGATAGGACTGCAAAGGAAGTCAGGGCGGATGACAGAAGGGTTTGTGAGCTATGTTAAGAATTTAGGCCTTGATTACAAAATCGTAGGTTCAGATTTTCATTTTGATAATATCATCCTATCTGCTGTATTGGAAGAGGATTTGAGAAAGGCAGGAAAAAATGTGGTAAGAAGGTTATTGAAAAAGTCCAGGCACATAATGATGGAAAACTTGAACTAGAATGAAGGCAGTAGATATGAAGAGAAATGAAGGATTGAATTAAGGATTTAGGGAGAGTGAAATGTTGCTAAGTTTCTCACTTCAAAATTCAAAGAATAGTGGTATCATTCACTGTGATAAAGAGCAATAAACATTTGTAAGGTTTCAGGAGGGAGCTCATAAGTTTGGTATTGCAAATGTTGAGGTTTAGGTCCTTTTGAGATGTTCAAGAACAGATGCAAGTAGGCCTGTGCATTTTATCTGAAAATGAGAAGAAAAGCATGAGCTAGAGGTGTGAATTTAATACACCTTGTGAATACACTATCATTTAAAGTAATAGCAATGGATACAACTGCCCAGGGAGAAAGGGCCTAATGTGCAGTCATCCCTTGGTATTCATCAGGGTCCCAGGACCTTTCATGGATACCAAAATCTACAGATGCTCAAGTCCCTTACATAAAGAGGCATAGTATTTGCATATATCCTATACACATTCTCCCATATACTTTAAATCATCTCTAGATTACTTATAATACCTAATGCAATATAAATACTATGTAAATAGTATACTGTATTTTGTATTTGTACTATTTGTATTATTGTATCATTACTTTTTGTTTTGGGGGGTAATACTTTTGCTCTGTGGTTGTTTGAATCCACAGATGTGGAACCCACAGATATGGAGGACTAAACTGTAACCCCAACATTTAATTGCTGCATAAAAGAGGAGGAGTCTACAGGGACAAAAGGAACTTCCAAAAGATAAGATTAAAATCTCTTGAAAGAGAAAAGGGAAGAAAATGTCTCAAGAAGTCGAGAGAGCCACACTATCAAATGCTTCTACAAGGTAAAGTAAGACGAGACCTCTAGGAATCCTCGTGGATTTAGCAACAGGTTGTGGTGTGATGCATTCTGTTCTCAACAGGTGATGTGGATGGAAGCCATGTTGGAATGGGTTGATGCATGATTTGAAAATTGGGAACTACTTGCGGAAATGTAGATCGTAAGCATAAGAGAAAATTTTTTGAAAGATTTAACTAGGAAGGATAGGAAAAGAAAGAAAAAGATTTCTGGGACATGGAAACTCTTTTGGAGTGGGTTAATCATGTTAGGAGTTGGGAAGCTAAGAGAAGATAAGGAGTCAAGGATGCGTCTCAAAGTCCTTGAGTGAATGACCACATGAGGGGTACGGTTGTCTATTAAGAAGGGAAACTATAGGAGGAGCTTCTTTGTGGGGTAGAACGTGGATTAAAGTTTGAACATGCTTTGTTTGTGGTGTCTATAAAAACACCGAAGAAAAAGAGTCTGTCAGCAGTTGGACTGGTCTTTAGACGAAAGGATTGAGTCGAAGATGTCATTTGGGGGGAGGCAGCTCTGGATTATACATGGTAATTGGAGCCACGGAATACAGGGGATATCAAAAAAGAGCACATAATGAGAGGAGTGAGGAGAGCCTATAAAATCCAGCCCTAAGAATTTCTAACATTTAAAAGAATCACAGTAGGAGAGAAAAGCAGGAAAGCAGCAACCGGGAAGACAGGAGGAAAACCAGAAGTCCCTAGTTTGAGAGCCAGGGACAGAGACTGCCTAGAGAAGAAAATTTTCAATTTACATCAAATGATTCTGAAAGGTCAAATAAGATGGGGATTGAAAAATGTTATTGAATTTAAGGCTGTAGAGGTCCTTCATGGCTGTACAGGGAGCCATTTGCATGTAGGATTAGGGTTAGTGTGGACACCAAATTTTGCAGTTACTAGGATATTAAGAAGAAGAAACAGTGCGTAGACAAACATTTCAAGAAGTTTGTAAAGAGTTGAAGGAGTAAGAGTACATTTGAGTGGGCTATCGCGCTGTATCAGCCATAAATAACATGTGACTAATCACATTCCTCTGGCACCACCTGTCTCCCAGATCCTTGGCTCCCGTTGAGTCCAACCAACTCTGTTCCGTCAACACAGGTTCATTGTCTGGGCTCAACTCCCTCCGGGAACACCAGACCATCTCTCTTGGCTACTGTTATGCAGCCAAGCTAACCAGCTGCACCGCTGGATTGTTTGGCTTCTCATGTCATTTCTGAGCTTTGATGAATCATAGCCACACCGACAGATTCCGGTGTGGAATCTGGCATACAAAAGTACCAGACCGCAACACTCAAAAGAGCAGAGAAGTTAACTCCTTGAGGGCTACACATTGCCCAGGAGGAAACAAGAGCTAGGAGGGAGTTAGGCAAAACAATTCCCTCACCTGGCTCTCTTCCCAGGACAACTAGGGGCACATTTTCTTCTTGCGAATGTCAGTCAGTCATATCCATTGAACAACCTTCTGTCTACTTGAGAGTTATAGTGAAGGGCCAGCTATTTGGTAGCACCTCATGTAGTATTGCTGTACTTTCTTCCTTGTCTCACTTCTTTTCCTCTTAAATAAGGAATCAGTACTTTAATCTCCGCGTCACGCTCTCCAGTTTATAGTACCCCTGAGTTAAAATAAGGGTAGGTTCAGAGAGACTTTTTTTTTAAAGACAGGGAAAATCTGAATGTGTTTAATTACCGATGAGAAGGATCTAGTCGGGAGGAAAATGTCAAAGATGCAGGAGACAGAATTATCAGGGATAAGTTTTTCAAGTAAGAAGGAAAGATAGCTCCCTCGCATGCATGGAAGGTGAAACTAAGCTTTATTGAGTTTCAGTTATGTGCTGGGCTTTCTTCACAATGATGGGAATGTATTCTTTTTTTGGTCCTCGCATCATTTGTTGAAGTAACTCTCACCATTGTCTTCGTGTTGCAAGTGAAGAAACTGAGGCACAGAACGACTAAGGAATTTTCCCAAGTCACACAATTTAGGCAGAGATGACAATATTACATTTCAAGCATCCATTTCCAGAGCCAATATCCTCATTCAGTGTATTTTACTGCCTATCTTTCATTAGAAGAGGATAATTTCCTCCATTTGTGATATGAAAAAGGAAGAGAGGTTGAATGCAGTTGCAGATTCGAAGACGTTTGCTGTTCACAGTGGATTACATCAGTGAAGGGTGAATAGGAGAAGGACGTTTTGGGAATTTGACAACAGTATGGAAAATCAGAAATCATCTCATCTGTAGGCTAGGTTTTTGCAATACCCTCCCACCCATTCATACTCCTTCCACTCTCATCTCTCTCCAATCTATACTCAACACAGCAGCAGAGTGATCCATTAAACCCAACTCAGATCATATCGCTTTGCTCAAATACACTAGCAACTTCCCACCTCCCTCAGAGCAAGAAGCAAACCATCCTTCAGACCTCAGTGGCACTACATCATTCAGTTCCATCCCTACCTGTCTCTTCTTCTATCTTCCTTGTTCACTCAGCTGCAACCTTCCATGAAAACACCAGCCATGATCTCTGACCATTGCACCTACTATTTCCTCTCCCTGGGGTAGAGGACTTTTTCTCAAGATGTCCACATGGCTAGTTTCCACGAATCTTTTAGGATTTGCTTGAACGTTGCCTCTCAAAGCAGATTTTCCCAGTCACACTAAGATCTCAATTGTCCCACCAATATTTCCTATCTCCTTCCCCTCTTTACTATTTTCCTCTTGGTACTTATGATTACCTGTTATATACTTTAATTTTTTGGTCTTAATGTCTGTCTTTCCCACTAAAATTTAAAGCTCCTCAAGGGAAGAGCTTTTTATCCATCTTTTTTTCAGTACTATGTTTCTAGCAGCTAGCACAATGTCCAGCTCATGGATGTTTAATAAATATTTGTTGAATGAATAAATAGTTTCAGAGAGTGGGAGAGCCAGGTGCTTAGTAAAATGTACTAAAATTGCAATACAGGACACCAGGTTGAGGGTGGTGACGATGAACAAGTGATTTTCTGCTATAGCTCTCAATTGCTAGGCTGTAGGCCTGGGGGTTGGAGTGCTTTGCTTACACCAGAATTTGTCCCAGAGACGTTTTATCTCTCTTGTCTTCTACCTTAGACAAAAGCTTGGACCTCTTTTGATGACTTATGAATCCTTGGACATATGAAAATTAATGATAAGCCACTTTGGGGAGGCTTTTAAAAATTCAGATGCGAGTTATTCATTGTTAGATGTATCACATATAGTTTGAATAAAGTAAATTGTTTTCATATCAACAAGGTGATCTTAAGTTCAGACCTTAAGTTATGTGTCTGTTTTCTCCATTTAGGAAAAGCTTGTATTTGTTGGCAGATAGAATTTGTGGCTTTAGGTGCCTCATCCAGTCAGCGTTTCAGTTTGGAGGGTCACAGACCAGGCTTGGAGTCCTG
>RJWJ010014517.1:0-28966 GCA_004363605.1 Indri indri | reverse complement strand
TCCCTTTTCTTACTTGCTTGAACTTTCTCGAGATTTTATTATACATCTGAGTATCACCCACACATCTGATGATCATGACCTTAGTGTGCCCTATTCAAGGTCAATGATGACATTATTGAATAACCTCAGAGGTGCCACATCTATGCCCAAACTCCTTGTGCTGCCATTTATCATCACTCTTTCTTCAGTCTAGGTGGAAGCATTGAAGCCCATTTGAATTGGCAAAGGCTGATATAAAATAGCTTTGCCACTAACATTTTGTGAGAGATCCTGTCGCAAGTGTTTTACAAAAAGGCAGAGATATAAGATCCCTTGCCTTCCTTTCATCTGCTAATTTGAAATTACGTTGTAAAAGCCTATGAAGTTTGTCGGGTGTGATTTGTTCTTTAAATGCCCTTGCTGCTTAATCTTCATGAAATCCTTATTAGGATGCTGAATGATCCTTAAACAGGATTTTTTTTTAAAGGCACAGAAAGAGAATGTATAACAACAGCATGTCTGATGAGCAGATTGACAGTTATCTGGGATAAGTGGATGCATAGGTCATAGAGGACTCTGGTGAACTCACATAGTTCATCTCCAATTTTTGACCTTACTTAAAGTTGAGTTTAGGAGCAGTAGATTTAGAAGAGTGTCCTGATATTGATTATAGTAGCAATAAAAATAATAGAAATATACCAGGTTCTGTCATTTCTTTTATTTGCAGGGCCCCAGGTATTTATATGTGTTGAGTTTTTTTTAATCCTGACAATATTTCTGTCTCTTCTCGTGTGGTTCAAGAGATAGGCCATTGGTTCAGAAGTCGGAAGACCTTAATTCTAGTCCTGGCTTTACTGCCAATTAATTGCATGGTTTTAGATCAGCAGTCAGTAAACTTTTTCTGTAAAGGATTAGATAGTAAATATTTTAGGCTTTGAGGGTCATATGATCCCTGTTGAAAATATCCTACTCTGCTATTGTAAAATGAAAGCAGTCAGAGATAATATGTAAGTGAATGAGTATGGCTGTTTTCCAATAAAATCTTATTTACAAAAAGAGGCGATGAGCCAGATTTGGTTTGTGAGTCATAGTTTGCCGACTCCTACTTTAGGTGATCGATTTAACTTCCCTGAGATATATTCTCTATCAAATATGGCTGGTGAGCTGGAAAGTGTTCAAGTTGCAGAGTTATTTGTTCCTATATCCAAGGACTCAGATTCCAGAAGTTTTTCTAGTGCTTAAAATTATGGTATGCTGTAAATTCTATCAGCATCGTTAGAACTGGGATTTCTCATTTTGGCTTAAACACCACCAATCAGGGAGCAAACATGGAGCAGGGAGCTTCCTTTGAAATCCAAAGACACAGTAGACTCAATCCCTGGATGAATGCTAAAAGCTTTTAGATGAAACATGCTACCTCCACTGTAAGATGAAGAGTTTCAGGAATCCTCCAGGATTGGGGTAAAGTGATAATGCAAGAAGAGCTCCCATACCCAGTCTCCCACTTACCATCACTTTGTCACTTGATCCTGCCCCAACCCCTACACCATCATTTGTCCAAGCCCCATTATTCTCCAAACAAGCTGTTATACTTGAATCAAATCTCCACGTGATCAAAGAAGAAATCCTTTGGAGACTTCTGTAAAGGTTGGATTATGAACACAAAACTGTCATTCAAAATTTTCCCTTTGTAGAGAATGTGGGAGAGTATGGCAGGAGGTTTTCTTACCTGTCATTCATTTTGAGCATAAATATCCTTGAAAATCAAAAGCACATAATGAGTTCAGACCTAAAAAACTAGGAATCTTTTATTCTTCTGTAATATGTTGTTATATTAGGGGACCACTGTGGGTAATAGTTCTACTGGGAAACTTGGAGGAAATGTATTTGTCAGACCCATGTTAAGCAACCAAATGCTACTTATGTTCAAATTATGTCACATTTTTTCAGTTTTCCAGACTCTTTCAGCTAGAAAAAAGTGTTTCAAAAACTTGTCCATAAATGGAGAAGTTAGAACCTAGAGTAAACCTATGTTTTAGTCATGTGAGAGTTCAGTAGGGAAGGAAGGGAAGAAGAGAGTTAACGGAGATACCTAAATATAATGTTTATTACTTTAGCATTTATTATGTGTCAGGTGTATTGCATATAGTCTCACATAATCTTATGCTGATGCAGTAGTTATTATTTTCCCATTTTACATATAGGAAACTAAGTCTTAGTAATTACGCAAGGTCATAAATATTTTAAATGACACGGCAAATTTTTAATTTCAAATCTCTCTAGAGAGAGATGTGAACACTGCTAATGTTTCTAAAATAGTTCTAATGAGGGCTAATCCAATTTATAGGATTCTGATTTCACAGTGGATACTTACTGCATAACAGAAAACATTTTTGGTGGGAGGGCTCTCAATTACAGAAAAAATTTGTTTAATAAGTATAGGTGGTGATGCTGATCTTTAAATAAATAGTGCCCTAGAGTATACCCACTGTATTTCCATTAAAATTTTAAATTGAATTACATGAATAATCTGCAGTTTGTTACAGGGTTTGCAGATCTTTCATATCTTACTTTTTATGTTTATGTAGCTTTTAGATACATAATCTCATTCAATCCTCAGAGCAAACTAATGATGTAGGCATGCGGGGGAGGGGCATTCATCTCCAGTGTAGAGGTGAGTAAACTGGAGACTGGAGTTTTAGAGCCAGACCTCAATCCAAGTTTCCAAATTCCCTACCGATGATGTTCCCAGGCATAGGTAAATGGAGTTTTCCATAATGAATAAACTCAAAAAATTTAAGAAGCTGGTCCAGGTTGATCTGCCAGTAGTGGGTAGAACCAGGACTAGACACATATCTTCTGATTCAAAGTCCCAGCATTCTTTCTACTGCACCAAAAAATGCATACCAATAAGAGATGGCAAAGAAGAATGTTAGAAAAACAAAGAAACCACGCAAGGGTAATGTAACTTCCTAAAGACTGGAAGAGAAAACAATGGAATAGAAGCATAACTTTGGACTGAGAGGTAGAAGACAAATATCCTCTCCAGACCATAGTGTAGATTTGCCTTCCACTGGCTCTATGAATTGTACCTTTCTGTGCCTCAGTTATTTATTTATCTTTAGTTTGTAAGATTTGAAGGTTAGATTATTAGGCATTGTAAAATGGTGACCTACAAACCAACTTAGACTCACGTTTGAGTTTTGTGTACACTACATAATGTTTTACTCTATAAAAATGTGATGTGTTTAGATGTGAAATGAACTCCCCAGGCCTTATCACTGCCATTTGCCGCACAGCCCATGGGCCACTTCACACTGTATGTTATCTGCCTGGCCACTAGCAATCCTTTGCCTTTGCAGTCCCTACAAACAATCAAGTTCCCAAACAGCTATTATAGTCTATCATTCTCTAATTTACCTGGTTAGTGAGAGAAGGTCTACGGGCTACATTCTAACAATAAGCTACCTGGAAATTGGTCTAACAAGAAAAATATCTTCATTACAAAGCAGAGAAACATCCACTCAACACACACAAAAATGTAGTCAGATCCCTGCTAGCAGTGGCAACTTCCAAGTATATCGGAACGGACAATGACTCCAGTGAAGCTGGAGCTGGAATGATGAGAAGCTAAATGGAATTACCCAAATTGGAATTTGGCCAAGATTTAGGGATACTACCTATGCACATTAGGGTCACTTGAATGAGGAACTGGTCATAGTTTTCCTCTGATAAATGGACCTCCTGAAAGCTCAGCAATCTGGATCTCATGCTGGGCACATTTGACAGAATACTCTCTTTTGAGCAGTGCCACTTGGCAAATATCCTCTTAAGAGAAGTTTAATCCTCTTGAGCCAGGCCTGTTAACTTCAAGGTAGGGGGGGATTTTAATTTTCATTAGCCTTTTGTTTGTGACCCCAAGACTGGTTGAAAGTCCGAAGTATCCCTCCAGATTCTTGGGTTAGAAGGGTTTACAGATCTTTTATATCTTACTTCTTATGTTTATGTAGCTTTTAGATACATAATCTTGTTCACTCCTCAGAGCAAACTAACGATGTAGGAGTGCAGGGGAGGGGCATTCATTTCCAATGTAGAAGTGAGTAAACTGGGAACTCAGAGTTTTAGAACCAGAACTCAATCCAAGTTTCCAAATTCCCTACCTACAATGTTCCCATTGTACTATGGCACAGGTAAATGGAGTTTTTCCAAGGTTCGAGGCAGGCTGTATCTACTCAAAGTCAAGGCAATTGGAATAAACTGAACAAACACAGGTCTTAGTCCCTTTAGTGCTGCTATAAACGGCTACCTGAGGCTGGATAATTTATAAAGAAGAGATGTTTATTGGATCGCAGTTGTTCAGGCTGTACAGGAAGCATGGCATAAGTATCTGCTTGGCTTCCTGTGAGGGCCTCAGGCTGCTTCCACTCATGGCAGAAAGAGAAGGAAAGCTGGCATGTGCAGAGATCCCATGGCAAGAGAGGGAGAGAGAGAGAGAGAGAGAGAGAGAGAGAGAGAGAGAGAGAGAGAGAGAGAGAGAGAGAGAGAGAGAGGAGAAGAGCAGAGGTTCCAGGCTCTTTTTAACAACCAGCTCTCAGGAGAACTAACAGAGCAGGAACTCACTCCCTCTCTCTCTCTCCCTCCCTATGGAGGGCATGCATCTATTCATGAGGGATCTGCCTCCATGACCCAAACACCTCCCATCAGGCACCCCCATCCAACATTGGGGATCAAATTTTTACATGAGGTTTGGGGGACAGGGGGAGACAGACCCCCAAGCTATAGCAATAGTTAAATTGGTTATTGGGCTTAGTAAACACAACCATGGTATTAGGGCCTTTATCATGGCTTCCTTTCTTTCTTTCCTTTTTCCTATGTTGGCGAACCATGCCATTAATGACTCAGTCACCAGTGCCAAAAACTGGGAGGTCATGTTCCAATTCTTCTTTTCCTTCTGGCACTATATCATGGCGGTCACTGAGTTCTATGGAACCACCTCCCTTTTAGCTCTGAATGTATCTCCTAGTCTCACCCTGCTGATAGTGCTGTTACATAAGATCTTCCTGTTTCTCTCAAAGGCTATTGAGATAGTCTTTCAACTGGCCCATGTGGCTTTTGGCTTATACCTCTACAATCATTTCATTTGTGACATCTTCTTTGATCCTCCCTTCCTCTCCCTGTTAGAATGGATCCCTCCTTAATTATTTTCCCCATGGAATCCTATACATCCAGGGTGACAGCTGTAGCATTTTATTGCAAATATTATCTTCCTATAATATGTCTATCTCCCCTACTAGACTATGAGCAACTTGAGAAAAAGGACTCTAACTTATTCCTCATTGTATCCTCAGTGGCCAGCTGGGCATCTGGCAAGAGTAGGTGCTCAGACCATGTTTGATCAATAAATAAGCAAATATTTAGAAAGTCCCCCCATATTCCAGGCACTTTGAGTGATGTGAAGGATAAAGTCCCCCTGCGGAGTTCATAGCCTAGTGCTGACGCCTACTCAGATGACCATGGTGGAGGTGAAGGTGAAGTTTGATAAGAGCTTTAACAGAAGTATGATGAGAAGTCTGTGGGATTCTCAGAACAGGGAGTGTTGGAGCCTTTCTCTCTTTCCACCATTTGTCCAAAGGGAAGACTCCTAAAGGGGCATCTTCCTTGCAGGCCCTTAGCTGCCTTTTCCCTCCTCACTCCCCGGCCCTACTAATCATGACCTGAGACATATCCCTAGCAAGTTAAGCAGAAGCATTTTACTTTGTTGAAATCCATTAATTCTAAGCTTTAACACCCTTGATCAGAAATAGCTCAGAACCTTATGGGGAAATAAGAAAAGCAGACTGTCTGGCCACAGTCACAGGGAAGATATTAATATTTTCTTTCACGAGCGGCTCTCTTTCTCTACATCCTTTTTTCCACCGACTGCACCCCAGCCCCCGCCACCAAAATAAATGTTTTCCAAGAATCTATGACAAGAGATTTGAAAGTAAATCAAAACCTGGACAGAAGGTCAACAAAAAAGGATAAAGCTGCCACGTATATGTGTCTAAGGCAGTAAAAGGGGCAACTTGTTATATTATTTACAGTCTCCATAAAGACAAGGCCCTAGTTGCTCAGACAAAGCCCTGAGCTTGTTAATTGCTAGCAAGGTCTTTTCACCCCTAGATTTTCTGCTGTTGATGGGGACTGGAGGGAAAGAGTTAACTCTCATTCCCTCTTTCTCTCTCTCCAACTCCCCTCCCCTTTTTTTGTCCAAGTGAGCTTTTGGGGCAAAGGAAGGTCTTATTAGGCCTCCAGATTTCTCTGCATTATGTCCAGGTGGCATGACGTGTGAACAGACGAAAGATTAAAATCACCGAGGAAATCGCTCTGTCTGAGCCCAGATCACGACGCCTTTCAGTGACCCAGCGACCCAAATGCTATCTGTCAACTTGTCCTTCCAGCGACTTTTCACCCCATGCTCTGTGGCTGCTACTCCAGGAAAAAAAAAAAAAAAAAAAATATCAGGAGTTGGAAGGAGAAGGGAGGGGAGGAGGAAGCCAGGATAAAATACTGCCTTATTACTAAGGACTCTGCAATGCAGGTCAGACGCAGGGCGCGGGAGCCTTTTAACAAACCAAATACTTTTTCCAGACCCTCATTCCCAAATGTTTCCTCACTCTCTACTAAAGCTCTCAGCTGCCTCAGGAAATGTCACCCAAAATCATAGGCCCTGGTTTCTCCAAACAAAATTAATTCCTGGAGCGCCCACTGAGGATGGAGATGTTTCTAAATTTCAAAAAAACGTTTCCACAAAATCTGCTTTGTCTTTGCTTAGGTCCTTGAGGAGTTAGAAAGAAAATCCAGCTTCCTTTGCCCCCCGAGGTCTTGCCAGAGATAGGTTGCTTATTTTGGGGTGGAAAGTGGGACTGGGTAAAATGAGAGAAGGAGGTCAAAACATACACTATGCAGATATTTTTACAAAGTCAGACACTCAGACTAAGAGCCTGCAATAAAACTGGGTTGGCAGCAGAGCCAGATGGAGACTTTAGATGCCCCAAACAACAAAATGATCAGACAGTCCATTCTTCCAATGTACTAGATTGAACTGCAGGAAGTTACATTTTTTTTTCAAACAAAAAGCAGTTAAATATTGGCAATTTCCTATGGTTCAAACTAATTCGAAATATAAATAGTACCTAATTATAACAAGTTAAAGGATATCAAACATCTTCTTTCAAATAAGTGGTTTTGGTGCCCTGCGTGGCCAGTGTCTGGAACCTGTGCTTTGTCCGCCCATGGGGTGGCTCAGTACTGGGGGCCACTTCTACATTAAAATATAACATAAAATAGAAGCAACTCAGCATGCCTTTTAAACAGACCTCCAATTTTTTTTTTTTCTGAAATACTTTGACATGTGACATTTCAAAAATATATCATTTTAAGTAGCCTTTGTTAAACTTTTAGGTATTTCGGAGTTTACATAGAAGTAAGTGTTAGTAAGTGCCTTTTATTTGGTGCCTTTTTCTGTTCTAAGATTTTATCTAGGGTACTCTGTTACATTTAGTCACCACATTATTTTTTAAGCTCGTCTTGACTGTGATATTTTCTCAGATTTTCCTTGTTTCGAAGACCTTGACAGTTTTGAGGAGTATTGTCCAGGTATTTTGTAGAATCTATATTATGTAAAAATATTTCTTTAAGTCACCATCTGTTTTTTTTTTCCAGAAGCATGATTTTTAATGACTGTATAATATTCCACTGGTAACTGTGACATTTAGGTTTTTTTCTAAAGGAAACAAAATGGCTTTCTCACTGCATATTTTTTAACATTAACTGGAGATTAACATGTAAGGAATAATATTCACTGGAAAAATATAAGCACATAATAAATATATTCTGCTGGTGATAATTTTGACATTCCTGTTTGACATCTGTTCCACTGCAGAGTATAAATGTCAATTTCTCTCTAAGGCATACATGTTGCACCTCAAAAGACATGATCCTGGGACATATTATCCTTGATCCAGAACCTAATAACTGCCCATCACTACTGCTTGCCTTCTCACCTGAGATCAAGGTTATAGCATGTCAGAGTTGCAAAGGTAGGTCACCAGAGTTTAAGTGGACGACAGCTTGTGATCCTTCCCTGTGGGCTTTGCATAGTCCTTTAACTATAGAAAAAAGTTACTTGTTTAATTGTATAGAATTGTTTATCCCTGGGACTTGGAGTTGCTCAGTTATAGAAAGGCTATGTTACTTTCATGTTAAAGGCTTGGGAACAAGTATTTGGAAAGATCCCTAACCGACAGTGTTTATATCCTCACCATTCACCCAGGTTCCCCGTCGGGCTATGCTCCTGGATGGTTTGCTTCTTCTCACTTTGCATTACCAAGGCTGTCAGGTTTATCTTCTACCTGTATCTCTGTCACTCACCTCATCATTTTCACCTCTGAGGCATTTGTTCTAACCACTATCATCTCTTGTCTTAATTATTATAATAGACATCTAACAGGTTCCTCCTCCTCTTCCTAGATCCAGGCTTTCTTTTCTTGAGTACATACATTCTTCATGTCTATGCATATGCATATGTATGTGTGTGTGTGTGTGTATATATATATATGTTTATATCTATCTATACCATGAAAGCCCCCACCCCCACCCCACAGTTGGCTCTTCCACTACCTTGTTTAGGAATGTTTTGTTTGCTTCCCACTGCCTGCTGCAGCTCATACTCTAAACTTGCTATCTGTGTGATTTTGGGCAAGCAACCTGACCTTTCTGTGTCTTGGTTTTCTCCTCTGTAAAATAAGAACCACAGTACCTGATAATGTGATTGTAAGGATTAAACGAGACAATAAATGCAAAATCTTAGAACCATATCTTGTCTGTGGAATATATTTAATAAATGCCACCTGTTATTATTACTACTACTACTATTACCACCAGATAAAGTCTAAACTTCTTATTATGGCACTAAATTCTCAACAGTGACTCCTGTCTCCCTAAGACAGTATTTCCTCTCAGTCATGACTTTGCTTCTGAATTCCCCTCTTCCCCAAATGTCTGTTTTCTACTGCCTCTCTTCCCAATGCCCCACCCAGTCTTTGCTGAACAACTTGCATTACCTCTTTTCTGTGACCTTTTCTAAGTAGAATTCCTTTCTTTTAGCTTTCTCTAAGAGGTAAGGATTATAATCTAGACTTTATGGATGAAAAGTTAAGGGTCAAGGTAAATAAGTGATTTTTCCCACACCTACATAGCTCAGAATAAGTAATGAAGGTAGGATTCAAATGCAGGTGTTGCTGGTAATCTGGGCTTTTTCTTCTCTACCAACTACCTCCCATGTGGGGGTAGTCCACAAAGAGCTGTCCTGGGAATAAGAATGGCCTTTGATAGCTTTCCAGTCTGGTTTCAATTTTGTCACTGGACCAAGTCGTTTGATTCAATTTGTGAAGGCTGGGGTAGGAGTTGAGCAGGAAGGATTCTTTTTCCTCACTTGTAAGATGAAAATGCTGGAGCCATTTCCCTCTGAAGTCTTCTTGTTCTGTCATGTTGCCATATACGTGGATACAAAGTTGGAGCTTACTTGACATTCGCTTGAATTTTGAGCTGACCACCTTTTCTTTGTAATTCCTTGGTTCTCTCCTCTTATTCTCAATCTTAAATAAGGGATTTAACTCGAGAATATCACCTCTGGGGAACTGAGGAGAAACATCCAGAGCCAAGTCCTGTCCATATCATCTCCTAATTCCATTAGAACTACTTGCGCTCCTTGGCTGCTATGATTTTATAAACCTTCCTGTTCTCATAACAGATTCAGCCTTAGTCATTCCAAGACCGTTTCACACCCTGCTGGGGTTTATCTGGCTCAGAGGGTCGGTGCACAGACCTGCTTTGTTCCTCCAAGTAAACTCAGACACTAGCCCTCCTCCTGATCAGATAACAGGCAATCTGTATCTCCCTCTCCATTGCTGTACACTCAGTCAAGCTACCCTCTCAGAACCCTGCTAAAATATTAATTACAATCCCTAATTTAAAGGGGCTTTGCCTGAAGGTCTCTGTGCAGAGAAGATTTTTTTTTTTTTTAAAGAAGGAAGATGCACTCCTGATTAAGTTGCAAAGCAAAGGAACCGCTAAGCATTCTTTTCTACAACTGCTGTCAGGCAATAGTGAGGTACACAAGAATTACGGACACAGATACTGCCCTGCGCTGGAGGGTAATCTATCAAACTCGCTGTTTTCTGAAAAGTCTTCTCAGACCATTTTGACTACAAGTAAGTTCCTTTCTCTGAGGATCTAAAGTGTATCTGTCTTCAGGCCCTTCTTCACCTTCTTACATTATATTGTGATGGATGGGATTTGAGCAAAGGAGCTTTTGAATTAAGTCACTTATCCGTCCTTTTTAAATGATGTGACTTTCATCTATTCTCTCAGCCTCTGAATCTCAATCTTATTTTTTTCTTTATGTTTAAAATGGAGACAATAAAAATTCAAAGTTCTTGGGCTTTTGTGAGCATAATGTTAGATTAGTGCTTATCATCTCATATATATTTTTAAACCTTCACTGAGGTCATTGACAACGCAGCACATAGCATTGTTCCTCAGAGACCAAGTATAACACCCTTTTCACAGAAAAAGTTAGCTAAATTGGACTCATCAGCTTTGTCCGTACTTTGGGACAGACATAAATAGAAACACATGAGAACTAACAATTTATTTCTTCCTTATTTTCCTTTTCATCAATCTCTCCTCACCTTGGTACTTTCTCTTCCAGCTTCTTCAATTCTTCCTGCTCTCTTCAGAGAAGCCCACTGAAATGCCACCTTCCCTCAACCTTCTCCACCTTTCTTCCTACGGAGACAGAAGGTTTCTGTGTATCAAAACAAGGCGTGTTAGGAAGTTAATGGGGGCAAAAGACAGGAGAAGGGTTAGTGGGCAGTAGTTAGAAAAGCGTGTTATCCCTAAATGCAAGAACACAGATTACTAAAGTCTTTCCACAGATGGATAAAGAGTGATCTTTACTCTTACATAGATTAGCTCATTTTAGTTTCATAAAAATCTAAGAGATGCTTCCAGGTCTATAGAATAATGGCAGCATCCTAAATTAGAATCTCTGCACATATCCTTAAAAAATACAGATGAAAAAGGAGAGTGAATAAAATCTTGTAACATAATATAAAGACGGAGAACTTTGCAAATTTTAATTTACAACTAATTGGGAAAATAAGATACCTTTGTTGGTACCGTTGACTCTGAAGTTTACTCCAGAGCAGAGGATCAGGTGGGGAAAGTGGAGAAAAAAGGAGAATGAGGCAGAGTAGAATCAGAGAGTATCATTTAAAACTGACAGGCAGAATAGTCAAATTAAGTAAGGAAAAAGGAGACTCTAGGCATCATATACAGGCACTAGCACGAGGTAATAACTTGGTCATGAATACAAACTTTCCTAAATGACAAACGTACACTAAAACAAAGCAAAAATAAGAGAAATGAAAGAGAGAAAGAAGGGAAGAAAGAGAGATATCATATAGTACAAGTCACTCTATAGTGAAACTATATAATGTATACACAGTAAAATAACTGATGAAGCTGAAGTGAAACATGTCAGTCTCGTTTATGAATGTAAATGAGTTTAACTCATATATTTAAAAGATAAATATTCCCAAATTGCCTCACAAAGCAAAACCAACTAACCAACTGTGTGCAGTATACACTAGACACACCTAAAACAAGGATGTGTAGAAGGCCCGAAAATAAAGAACTGAGAAAAATGTACCAGGGAAAATTCCAATTAAAAAAAAAAAGAAAAATAAAGAAATTGGGGCATGTGATTTTACCGTCTAACAAGTTAGAACTCAGGACAAAAATAAATAACACAAAGAGGAAAATTTTATAAAGGCAAAGACCACAATTCAAAGCTAAGATAGAAACTTTCTGCATATTAGTGACCTTCCTAAAGCAGAACCTACAGGAAACGCAGAAACAGAAGTACACAAACGTTAGGAGACTTGACTAACATGAATAAAAAATAAGTGAGGATATAGAGAACACAAGCATAAGTAAGTAAGATGCGTTTTATGTCCAATCTGTTAATAGAGAGTAAATCTTCTTTCCTAATGCATGCTGGATGTTTATGAAAATTTATCATATATTAGATCACAATAAAAAAACTCAATAAACTATAAAAAATTTAAATAATACAAAAAACTGATTATTATGCAAAAAACTGGATTCAAATGAGAAAATTTGAATTAATATTACAGATGCAAAAAATGATAAAAATGCTGAATCAGAATCTGTGTCTCTAATCTATATAATTAAAGCAATGATCAGAAGAAATTTACAGCATTAAACATTTATTTCAAAAAAATGAACAGCAACGTATTCGAAAAACAGAATAATACAGTGAATAAAGAGAAAAGTAGAGAAAATAATCAAAATAAAAGCAGAAACTAATGAAGTATAGAAGAGAAAGATAGCCATATTGTAAATAAATACTGTTTTAAAAATAAACAAATAGGCAATCACTAGCTAATCAAGAAAAAAGGTAAGATTGTTTATAGGAAGGGGATGAGAGAAAAAGCACAAAGTTACAAGATAAGGAAATGACAAAGGAAAATAACCATTGAAATCAAGGAGATTTAAGAAATGCAAAAGTGAATAATTTTCTAGGGAAAAAAAACATAATTTGCCAACACCGATTCCAGTAAAGAAAACAGATCAATTATTATAGAAGAAATAGAGAAAGTTAACAGTTACTTCTCACTCTCTGCATCTCAATAAAAGCAATACGTCAAGATGATTTCTCAGTGGACTTTTAAAGCAACTTCAAACTCCAAGCCATCCTATTTGTACATGAACTTAGAAAATGAAGAAAATCTAAATCACCCTGACAACAAGAATGAACATTAATCATAAAATTTAATGTAAAAAAATTTTTCTTTAAATCTACCATTTTCAATTATTGATGCAATGATCTAAAATAAATATTAAAAAACAGCACCCAATAGCACATTAAGAAAATAATATATGAGAACGAAGGAGAGTTTATACCAGAAATGCAAGATAGATCAAGATTAGGAAGTCCATTAATATACTTCACCATTGGTAGATCTACAGAGAAAAGTTATAGGTTTATCTTCATATATACTGAAGAAGCATTTGCAAAACTTAACTCATGTTTCAAAAAAAACACCACACATAATAAAAGTAATCAATGGACATTTTCTCAATGTGATAAAAGATAAATATCTTACCCAAAATTTGGTGTCTATTTAATATTCTGGCACCAAGCAAGAATGGCCACTTCACTATCATTCAATATACAGTTGGAGACTTAGGTCACAAATTCTGACAAGTATAATAGTAGAGACGTAAGAATTAGAAAGGTCAAGTTAAAAATACTTCTACTTGAAGATAATATGATAAGGCTGTATACTTGAAAACCCATAAAAATTCATAGAAATATAGTACAACTATAAATAAAAATTTAGTACAAATAAATAAAAATTTAGTAAAGCTGCAGAATATTAAATTAACATATAAAAATCAATACTCTTCATTGGACCACATTAATAGAATGAAGGAAAAAAATTACATGATCACTTCCATTGATGTAGAAACAGCACTTGACAAGATTCAACACACTTTAATGATAAAAACAGTTAACAAACTAGGAATAAAAATAGCTACCTCAAAGTCATAAAGGCTATATATGAAAAGCCCACAGCTAACATCCTGCTCATTGGTGAAATACTGAAAGCTTTTCATCTCAGATCAGCAAAAAGACAAGACTGCTCACTCTCACTAATTCTATTCAATATAGCATTGAAGTTCTAGCCAGAGCAATCAGGCCAGAAAAATAAATAAATGTACTTAAGTTGGAAAGGAAGAAGTAAAATTACTCCATTTGTATATAACATGATCTTATAACACAAAATCATAAATATTTCACAAAAATCTATAAAAACTGTTTAACAAATGAATTCAGCATAGTTGCAGGATGCAAATGAACATACAAAAATCAGTTGTATTTTTATACAATAAAAATGAACAATCCAACAAGGAATTAAGAGAATGATTCAATTTACAACAGCATCAAAAAGAACAAAATACTTAAGAATCAACCTAACCGAGGAGGTGAAAGACTTGTATACTAACTACAGAAAATTACAGAAAGAAACTAAAGAAGACACAAGTAAATGGAAAGACATCCCATGCTCATGAATTGCAAGACTTAATAACGTTAAGATGTCAATACTATGCAAAGTCATCTACAGATTCAATATAATGCATATCAAAATTCCAATGGTATTTTTTGTAGAAATTTAAAAAAAATCCTAAAATACATACGGAATCTCAAGGAACCTTGAATAGCCAAAACAATCTTAAAAAAAAAAAGTAACAAAGTGGGAGGATTCACATTTCCTGATGTAAAAACATTACAAAGCTATAGTAATTAAAACAGTATGGTCCTGGCCTAAAAACAAGCATATAGAGTAATGGAATAGAATAGAGAGTCCAGAAACAAATCCTCTTAAAGAAGGCTGCCAAGACCAGTGAATGGAGGACAGTCACTTCAACAAATGGTATCGGGAAAACTGGATATGCCCATACAAAGAATGAAGTTGGACCCTTATCTTACACCATATATAGAAATTAAATCAAAATAGGTTAAATACCTAAATGTAACCCCCAAAATTATAAAACTCCCCCCCAAAAATAGGGGAAAATCTTTATGAAATTATATTTGGCAATGATTTATTGGATGTAACACCAAAGCACAGGCAATAAAAGAAAAAATAGACAAATGGGACTATGTCAAACTTAAAAATTTGTGTTCATCAAAGCACACAATCAACATAGTGAAAGGCAACCTACAGAATGGGAGAAAATATTTGCAAATCATATATCAGATAAGGGTTAATATCTAGAATACATAAAGAACTTCTGCAACTCAACAACAAAAAATCAAATAATTCAATTTAAAAATGGGCAAAGGACTTGAAAAGACAGCTCTCCCAAGATGATATACAAATGGCCAACAGGCATATGAAAAATAATCAATATCGCTAATCATCAGAGAAATGCAAATCAAAACCACAATGAAATATCAGTTCACACCCTTTAGGATGGGTACTATTAAAACAAAGAAACAAACAAACAAACAGAAAATAACAAGTGTTGGCAGGGATATGGAGAAGTTGGAATACCACACAAAAAATGGTAATGACTGGGGGCTAATCCTACCAGATATTAGGACATACTCTAAAGACTCTAAAGTAAAGAGAGCATGGCACATGAATGTACAGACTGGGTAATGGGACAATAGAGAAAGTAAAAAAAGTAGATCCTTTGCATTTGGCAGGCAGTAAGGTAGTATATCAAATCACTGGGGGGAAAATGACCTATAGACAAATAATGTTGAGGCAACTAGATAGCCATTTAGTGAAAGATAAAAATGACAACCTCACACTGTTAATCAGCATGAATTCCAAATGAATCAGAGATCTAAAATGAGAAAAAAAGAGAGAAAAAGCTAAGTGTTAAGAAACATGAGTAAATTCCTTTATAAATTGGGAATAGAGGAAGCTTTTCAGACTATGACCAAAAATTCAGTAAAAGGACGTAGAAACAATGACACTTCAATATTAATGAGTACACAAGTACACTCAGGGCCCAAATATTAGTTTCTCCATATCATTTCTTATCAGTAGAACCTGGGATCCTGGAGAAACAGCTGATTCCAGGTCTGTCAGGAATGTACAAAGTGGACATTTTGTTTTGGGGAATGTGGGGTAACAGGGCACTGGAAAAGGCCCATGCCCAAAGTCTCAGCAGTCACCTTGAAGCTCTCCACACACATTCCCCACCATAGACCATATTTGGGAAACTCTGAATATAAAAAGAATAATGATTTAATTAGCTCTGATTGTAAAATAAGAAATACAAATCCAAGAGTCCATAGTAATTCTCTTTGTTATATCCCATGTCCCCTTCTTAAGTCACACAAAGCCAGAAAGGTTGATTTAATTGTATGTAAGATGTAACTTTTCTCCTAAAACCCCCTCAATGAGCTTCCTCTGCTTTTAAAATTTGAAATCCTTGCCTTGACCCCTAAGGCCTTGCATGACCTGAGTCCTAGTTACCTACAGCTTTATCTCCTGTATCCTCTAGAGAGCATTCTAGAGGTGAGGATCCTAGATTCTAGAAGCATGCTAACTACACTGGCTTCTTTTCTTTTCCTCAAACACGCCAAGCCCCTTTGCTACTTGGGGACTCTGTTTCTCATTTATTTCCTCCGTGACATTTATAACAATCTTCAATTATCTTGTTTCTTTCATTGTTTATTTATTTGTTACCTGTCTCTCCCAGGAGAATATGAATTCCCAAAGGGCAGCAAAGTCTGTCTTTTCTTTTTCACTGTCGCAATCCAGTCTCAAGCATAGTGAATGGCAAATAGGTGGCTCTCAGTGAATGCTTCTGAACAAATGAATGGTGTATGAACGAAAAGATGAATAAATGAAAAAAAATTCTTCTGACTTCCAGTTCTGGGCTCTCTCCATGACAAGGCTCTATTTTTCTTCTCCTTGTTTATTTCATCTCTGTAAGCATATGGACCATACTGCATATGTTGTGCAGCCTGTATGCTTACACATTAAAGCCTTCCACATGACTATCAATGAAATCACCGTGTATTGTTAGTTTTTCCTTTTAGAAGACTAAACCTGGAAAAGTCCTTAGAAATTCCTTCTCATCCTCTTATTTTGTGGATAAAGAAACTGACATCTGCTATGTTGTATATATTGCCCAAGGTCACACAGCTAACTAGCATTATACCTGAAATCATGACCCAAATCTCCAAATTTTTGAGTTCAGTGGTTTTTCAGTAACTTTCCTTTCCTTATTCTGGTTTTCCCTCTAACCCTCAGCTTCCTAGCTCTTCCCAACACACAACTGAAATAGGAGGAAATAGAATGAGAAAAATGAAGTCCTGATGGCATTTTAGAATCATCTGGTGTCCCCAGGAGAAAGAGTTTCACTGAGCTAATAAGATTCACTGTGCTCCTTAGCAGCATTTTGGGAATCACTAGTGTGCCCTCCAAGTGATATTGGCCTCAAATGACATGTCTTTGGAGGCCAGAGGCCAAGACATCCTCAGTGTGTGCATTTATGTAGTCTACTGTTCTCTGAGAACCACTTTGCCAACTGTAGGGATGGAAAAATTATACCCGGAATTCCATGGCAATTATTTCTGCATTTCCCATGTTTGTTCAAATGATAAATGTAAAACCATCATCTATTTTTAAGCCCTTTGAGCCTATTGATTCAAAAGAACAGGAAAGCCCTGTCAGGACAATTCTGTTTTATGAAAAAGTAAGGGTGGGAGCTTTTGCTTTTCTTTAAATAGTCTAAACATTTAAGGTTATTTTTTTACACAAGAACTGTGCAGATAATTGGAATTGAATGGGCTTGCATTCCTTGTAAATGAAGCCCATTTCCAAGATTAAGATGCTAAATCTTAATCATGGGAAGTCTCTGAGGCAAGGATGTGACTTGAAGTATAAGTAAAGATTTAGCATAAAAAAAAAAATAGTATTCCAAATGGCATTGGGCCCACAAAGGGAGCAAGGCCCTCTATTCTGGAAGAATGTTTACTTTGATATTAATGAAGCCTCCACAGTCCTATTCTACAGTTGTTTCCTCGCCCTCCATCTAAGCTGAGTAATTCATTTATCCAACCGTAGTATCAGTTATCCATTTGGCCAGTGCTGTGGGTTATGGACACAAAGATGGTAAAACTCTGCTCCTTTCCTTAAGAAGCAATTTAATAAAGTTTAACCCCCTATATTATGTACAATGTGTATGTACCTTTATTTAAGCCATGTCGTGGGGAAAACTAATTGAGATGACTTCAGAGAGTACCAGGGTTTGAAAGAAGTTCAGAGTCTTGGCCATTGCTACTCAATGTGTGGTCCCCAGGTCCGGCGGCCTCAGCATTGCCAGGAAGCTTGTTTAAAATGTAGAATTCCTAGCTTCGCCCCAGATTTACAGAATGAAAATCTGTGTAATAAGATCTCCAGATGATTCCAGTAAACATTAAATGTGAAAATCCTTGATGTAGTATATTTGTATTTGTTCTAGGTCTGTAGACACCGGCAACCATAATTCTGTGATGAACATATATTCAAACTGATGACCTACCTGTTCCTGTCTCCCACCCAATACCACACAGTTTTATTTAACTTCAGTGTCCTTGTGTAGGCACAGTTTTACCCACATTTCAGAGCAAAGGATGAATTATTTAGGGCATTTGCTGGGTAATTGGACATAGAAAGTAAGAAAGCGAGAAAGGGAGAGAGGGAGGAAGAGAGAGAGAAGGAAACAAGTAGGAAGGAAGGCCAACTGTGATCTCTCCCAAACCAAAGGATACATATCTTTCTAAAAAATGTGAGCGGTGGCATGGCAGATTCTATTATTGTTCCCAATTATTCCTTCACCTTCCCTATGTGAGGCTTATACATACCCATCTTTTTACCATGGGACGAAGTGCCTTTCTGGGGAAGAAGTTTTTCTCACATTGACACAAGGCTTGGCCGACAGA
This sequence comes from Indri indri, assembly GCA_004363605.1. Classification (NCBI taxonomy): domain Eukaryota; kingdom Metazoa; phylum Chordata; class Mammalia; order Primates; family Indriidae; genus Indri; species Indri indri. Next base: position 10,404 of record RJWJ010014517.1, on the reverse strand, counting down.
TCATTTTGGCCAAAGAAATGTGAGTTTTAGGCAGTCATAACAAGGTTTTGGCCAGTCTTCTTGTTCTTTCTTTCTGCTTTGAATAAAGAGGGACTAGTCTCTTACTCTAGATTCTGGAATAAACAAGAGACATGGAGGAGAAACAAAGCTGCCACCAATATGTAATGCAAATTAGAAATAAGCCTTTGTTGTAAGCCACTGAAATTTAGGGGTTGTTTATTATTGCAATGTAACCTAGGGAAAGCGGACTGATGCACAAGGCAATGTGTTTTTCCTAGGATAAAGGGTAATCCTAAAATATTTAACTGACAAGAATTGATGTTAAATGTAAAGCATTCTCTGCACTATCAACACTTATCATGTAGATAAGTTATGAGAAAAACAAAGCGTAAGTAATTTCATTTTGAGGCTCTGTAGAACCTAACGGAGAACCAATGAATACGTCTATCTAACCACGGACATCAAGGAGAAACTCATTTAAAATTTGAATGCATATGTTTGCATGCCTGAAATGCATCTTAGATATCTGAAATATTCTTGGTTTTCAGGCTATTAAATGCAACAGTCATCGCAGTGCTTTTTTGGTCCCTCGAATTATTCTGGTTTTACATTTAACACATTTATTCTCATTTAAATATGTCAGGGTTACACTGGAAATAAAGTTAAAACTTTTCATTTATTTGGCACAGGAACCTTATCGGAATATTAACATAAAAGGAAATTACAAACTACAAATGATTTTTTTTTAATTTCAGAATATTATAGGGGTACAAACATTCTGCTTACATATGTTGCCTTAGCACCACCCAAGTCAGAGCTTCAAGTGTGCCCAACCCCCAAACATTGTGCACCTTACCCATTAGGTGTGAATTTACCCATCCCGTCCTCCCCCACAACCTGCCTGATGCCCTATGAATGTTACCTCCATATGTGTACATCGGTGTCGATCAATTACTAACAACTTAATGATGAGTACATGTGGTGCTTGTTTTTCCATTCTTGTGATACTTCACTTCAAAGAATGGGCTCCAGCTCCACCCAGGATAGTACAAGGGGTATTAGCTCATCACTTTTCATGGCTGAATAGTACTCCATGGTATGCATATACCACATTTTATTAATCCACTCATGTGTTGATGGACACTTGGGTTATGTCCACATCTTTGCAATTGTGAATTGTGCTGCTATGAACATTCAAGTGCAGACGTCTTTTTTATAGAATGTCTTTTTTTCCTTTGGGTAAATACCCAGTAGTGGAATTGCTGGATCAAATCGTAGTTCTACTTTGAATTCTTTGAGGTATCTCCATATTACTTGCCAAAGAGGTTGTACTAGTTTGCAGTCCCACCAGCAGTGTAAGAGTGTTACCATCTCTTCACATCCATGCCAATATTTGTTGTTTTGGGACTTTTTGATAAAAAAGATAAGTGATATCTCATTGTCATTTTGATTTGCATTTCCCTGGTGATTAGAGATGTTGAGCATTTTTTCAGATGTTTGTTGGCCATTAGTCTATCTTCTTTTGAAATGCTTCTGTTCATGTCCTTTGTCCACTTTTTGATAGGGTGGCTTGATTTTTTTCTTGCTGATTTTCCTGAGTTCTGTATAGACTCTAGTTATCAGCCCTTTATTGAATGTGTAGCATGCAAATATTTTCTCCCATTCTGTAGGTTATCTGTTTGCTCTTGTGATAGTTTCCTTGGCTGTGCAGAAGCTTTTTAATTTGATTAAGTTATTTATTTTTGTATTTTTGTTGTTGCTGTGATTGTCTTTGGTGTCTTCTTCATAAATTCTTTCCCTAGGCCAATGTCTATAAGAGGTTTTCCAAAATTTTCTTCTAAAATTATTATAGTTTTATGCCTTAAGTTTAAGTCTGTTATCCACTGCAGTTGATTTTTGTGAGAGGAGAAAGGTGCAGATCCTCTTTCAGTCTTCTATATGTGGCTATCCAATTTTCCCAGCACTGTTTATTGAATAAGGATTCTTTTCCCCAGTGTATATTTTTGTCTGCTTTGTCAAGGATCAGATGGCTATACAAGGATGGTTTCATATCTGGGTTCTCAGGTCTGTTGCATTGGTGCATGTCTCTATTCTTGTGACAGTACCATGCTGTTATGGTTACTATAGCTTTGTAGTATAGCTTGAAACCTGCTAAATCGATGCCTCCCAATTTGTTCTTTTTGCTTAAGATTGCTTTTGCTATATGGGGTTTTCTCTGATTCCATACAAAGCATAGAATTATTCATTCTAAATTTGTGAGAAATGATGTTGGTATTTTAATAGGGATTTCATTGAATCTGTAGATCACTTTGTGTAGTATAGACATTTTAACAATGTTGATTCTGCTGATCCATGAGCATGGTATGGTTTTCCATCTGTTTATGTCCTCTGCAATTTCCTTCCTCTGTGTCTCATAGTTTTCCCTGTAGAGGTTTTTTGCTTCCTCAGTTAAATATATTCCTAGGTATTTTGTTTTCTTTGTTGCCATTATGAAAGGTATTGAGTCTTTGATTTTGTTCTCAGTTTGACTGTTGTTGGTATATAGGAATGATACTTATTTATGTACATTGATTTTGTAACCTGAGACTTCACTGAATTTTTTTTTTTTATCAATTCCAGTAGTCTCATGGCAGAATCTTTGGGGTTTTCTAGATCTAAGATCATATCATCAGGAAAGAGCTGTAGTTTGATCTCTTCTTCCCACATTTGGATACCCTTGATTTCCTTTTCTTGTCTGATTGCTATGGCTAAGACTTTCAGCACTAATGATGTTAAATAAACCATTTGTAATTCCTTTAACTAAAATAAAATGAGTAGTACCTGCTTTTATGTTAGGTTGGAATTTCTAAGGCTAACCTTATAAACAAGTTGATGCTTAGTATAAGGCCTCAAAATTCTAAGATCAATTTCCAGAGCTGATAGTGATAATGACTCCTATTTTAATATATTTTTGCTGAATTAGCATACTTGAACATAAATAATATTTGATTTATCTCAGTAATCTTTGGATAGAGATAGAGAAATTAATTAGCCTTCTCATTCAGAGGCGAGCTCAGACTCACTACTATAAAATAGCATAACTATGGCCATACAGCTAATGGAGGTGCTTATGCAGAACCACAACTTCTGAATTAATTCTGGTAGGCTTTTCAAGTGTAAGAGATTTGACAAAGTTACCTACCAATTTACTACATGTGTTGAAGCAAACTAGTAAGATTGAAAAATTATGTACCTCTTGGAATTTGTTGATTTGTTTTTAGTTTTTCTCTACTCCTCCCTTTCTCCCTACCTCTGCAATTTATAATTCAGAACCATCTAAAGGCTTTGATATATTAAATATTCTTATAAAATTAACCCTCTGGATGATTTAATTAAATGTAACAGAAAAGATCCTGGCACAGCCTCTGTCTTAGCTGTACTATTCTCTTAGGTCTTGTCTCAACCACCAGAACCCTTTCTCACCCAAAGAAATTATAAAGACAGACAGACATTTTGAATCCATTGACTGAGGCTCACCTAATGACTTCACAACACCTGATTCACAGAATCTGCTAGCTTTCATTTTTCACATGGCATACTCTACTTAAATACAAAGAGCCCTGAGCTTTACTCTTTTTATTTAGAGAATGCATGAATGGAGAAATGAAGGAATGAATAAGTTGAGTGAATGAATAGGATTATTGGCTGCTTGGGACTAGTGTAATACCAGAGTGGACACTATTTGAGTCTTCTGTTTCATGTCTACAATGTTGCCTCTAACCCTCTAGTCTCTATTAGCCTCTATTAAAGATAAGACATTCTACACAATTAAGATATTTTGTTAATTAAATGGTGGTTGGATTGTTTAGAGTCCTAACTCCTCCAAATTTATGGTCTTTGAATATAGTTAGGCACAAGATTTAATCTTGTATTTGCCTTCCTTGAGTTGAGGATGGGCTGATAAGAATGTAAAAATTTTGGGTGATAGAAACAAGTTTTCCTTTCACCAACTTTGAAAGAGATTTGATAGCCATATGTTTGCCCTTTATACTACATATTTTACAAAAAAGAAGCTGAAGCTCAGAAAATAAGTTCCACTCAAAGTAATAACTAGACCACAAATATCTTGATAGCTCATCTACCCTACTTAATTTTATCATGTTCTGATTAAAAAGATAGTCTTGGTTCTAACCGAATTACTTTCCAGGCTATTAGCTTTTGGTTAGTTAAAAATAAATTCTGACTACTATGTACAAAGCATGCTGTTAGGTATTATAGATAGTTTGTTAAACAAAGATGTTTAACAGTGATCCCTTCCTAGAAAGAGCTTGTCAGCAAGTTAGGGAAGCCACAAGGGATCTGGCAAGTAAAGTAATAGTGGAAGTCAGTAAAAGGTAAGTACTGACTGGTATACAGACAACATGAGCCACAAGTGTTCAGGGGGTGGAAAACTTCTGAGTGATGGTATGGCCATAATAAATTTCAAAGAAAAGGTGGCTTTGGCCCTAATTAAAAAATTTTTTAAAAAATTTAAAAATAAAATGGGTAAAAGATATGAATATATACTTCAGCAAAGATATACAGATGGAAAATGAGCACAGAAAAATATACTCAATATCATTTGTCATTAGAGAAATGCATAGTGAAACAATGAGATACCAGACACACAAATTAGAATGAGCAAATTGAAAACATTGACAATACCAAATGCTGGTGAAGTTGTGGAGCAGCAGAACTCTCATTCATTGCTGGTTTGAATGCAAAGTGGAAACCACTTTGGAAGTGAGTTTGTCAGATTATTACAAAACCAAACATATTCTTATCATATAATCCAGCAATCACACTTCTGGCTATATACCTAAAGGAGTTGAAAATTAATGTTCACACAAAACTCCGCACATGAATGTTTATAGCAGCTTTATTTATAATTGCTAAAACTTGGAAATCACCATTGTGCCCTTCAATAGGTGAATGGATGAGCAAACTGTGGTGCAATGGAACATTATTCAATGCTAAAAAAATCAAGCCATGAAAAAACATGAAAAAAGCTTAAACACATATTTCTAAGTGAAACAAGCCAATTTGTAAAGCTACATATTATGTAATTCCAACTATATGACACTGCAGAAAAGGAAAAACTATGGAAGCTTTAAAAAGATCAGTGGTTTTAATGGGCTAGGGGGAGGGAGGGAGGTACAAATAGGTAAAGCACAGGGGATTTTTAGGACAGCGACACTATTCTATGTGACACAGGAATGATGGACACATGTCATGATACATTTGTCAAAGCCTATGGAATGTATGACACAGACTGAACACTATTGTAAACTATAGATTTTAGTTATAATAATGCATCAATGTTGGTTCATCAATTGTAACAAATGTACCACACTAACACATTACATAAATAAGAGGGCAGCTATGTGGGGAGGGCGGGGGAGGGAGTATGTGTGAACTCTGTATGTTCTGATCAATGTATCTGAAAAGCCAAACTGCTCTAAAAATTTATTAATATCTTAAAAACCATATATATATATATATATATATATATATATTTATATTTATAAAATGTGGTATTGGCCTAGTTGAGATTCACATAGGTCAAAGAGGCTAGGTAGGGACGTCCAGGCAATGGATGCAGCAGAACACAAAAACATAAAGGGAAGAGGCTACCTCTACAAAGGGCCAGGGAGGAATAAGCACTATGAGATGATTTGGTCTGCTAGACCCTGTCTCTGCAACTCGAGTCTGAAACTTCAGACTTGTGTCAAAAAAGCTGTATTTGCATCCTGGCTCTACCACTTAAGGGCATGACCTTCATTAAGTCCCTTGAGCTTTCTGAACTGCAAGGTGGGGAAGATAATACAGGACTGCATAAAGGCTCAAATGGGATAATGTATGTGAGATTTCTTTGTGAATTCTGAAGTGTTATAGAAACATTAGTAGGTATTATCATAAAAGAGAAGCTTTCGCACTGCTTTTATCGTTTTTGTGGTGATCCTCTCTTCTCTTGGCAACTGGCTGTCAAGTGACAGAGCAGGTCAGTCTTGTTGAAATGGAGTCACCTAAGTCTATATCTGCTTTATCTGTCTGTCTTACACTGAAATTTCTCCTAAACTGTCTTTACTACTAATTTGTATAGTTGGCCAGTCTCCTGCTGACACACAGAGTTTGGGATGGTATCAGAATTCCAAGAGCAATATCAGTGGTGTTAAGAACTGGAAACCTGGGATGGCTGTGAACATTGTCTAGAGGAGATCAGGTCTGGGATAGCAGTCCTGGAAGTTCATGTTTTCTTCTGTCTACCTTCCATTTCCTTCTCCACTGCATTGCTCCCTACCCCAATTTCCCCTCTAGTAGTGATTTTGTGATTTCTTTTGCTCAAAATCTCTACTAAAGAGAGAGTCAAGCTAAGAGGCATCTACAGACAGCTCTGGGGACAGTGTTTTGTAGGTGATCTGCTCTTATGATTGAGGAGCACCATCAGGCAAAAGAAATAAATGATAGACATTATGATGTTTTGGTTGTGACATTCACTTAAGAATGAAACCCCAGGAATTGAACAGGATCTGTTTGTGCCCATTGAGTCAGGAGTCCTTGGGTGTCTTCATTCAACACACTACAAACATTTTATGAGATCTAGTGTGCACTGTAATTTTAATGACAGATAAAACATGCTTCCTGCTATCAGGAGATTTTCAATCTCATTGGAGAAAGAGCCATGTCTCTCATAAGGTCCCTAAAGAGTACATCTTTTATGATTGAGGTGCTCAAAGACTACAGTGGGCGAGAGCAGACTAGAGATGGATAGAAATAATTACCTGTAGGAGGCAGGGGGAAGGAATATACAGAGACAGGATGGACAGAACAGCTGTCTGAGTACAGTTCATGTCAGTGAACTAAGTAACCATGTAAGTGGTTTTGACTAACCCTGTAAGTGTTTTACATGTTACATACTTGAATTAAGGAAAAAAATCCAGTGAGGAAACATAGGAGTGAGACACTTGTTTCTTCTAGGGGGTGAGAAAAGATCATAAAAGACTTCATAGGGGAAGTAAACTTTAAAGTAAGCGCTTTTGTTTTGTATCATTTTTTTATTTGTGGGTGTTTTAGCTTAGTCTAAAAAGGTGAAAGGGTAACTAAATGCTTAAGCTATTATCATCAGTAATTTTTTTTTTCCCAATCACAGATAGTGACACTGTCTGTACAACCCATCCCAGTGGGAAACTGCATGAGAAAGAGTAGGCCTGGGAGGATGGGGAGAGCCAGGTGGTTGGGTGAGGACTCATAGTGTGACCACTGGCAAAACATTTTACCTCTCTGAGCCTCTTTTATAAGTTGAGGAAGAATTTTTGGGGGGACTTCAAAAAATCAATTTCTATACTAGGATTCTACACAGAATTGCCGATAGCCTATTGCCTATACCGTGGCTATATTTTCTTGGGCTATAATTTCAAAGAGTTACTCTTACTTAAGTCACCAGATGGTTATTCTTCACAACTAGGATGTAAACCTAGATTCTGGAATTTATTAATTGTTCTTCACTGTTGTCATTTAACCATAAACTAGTCATAACCTAAGTATTGTAACCCCTGGCCTTTCTTTCACCTGGGAAGGGAAGAGAATTGTTCAGAAGCATAACCTACCCACTTGGGTCAATAAGAGCCACAACTGGTTCTAAGGAGGGTTCTTATTGCTGTCAAATTGACCAGGCTTGTCACACATGAAACCTGCTGTCACTGCATCTTGCTCAGAACCAGCCCCTTAGCTTGCTGAGTCAAGCTGTGCTGACTCCTGGTGATAGAATTTTAATGTGAGGAATGACAGAGGCCTTGGAGTTAATGTGTACCTGGAGGTGACAGTTTTGAATGTCAGCCAAAGCACAAAGGCCTGTCTGAAATTAATTTTGGGGGGTGGCAGAAAGTCATGGGAAGATGGAGAGAAATAGTATGATGAAGAATTGAGATAAAGTTGAGTCAAATCTACCACCATCTGCTACAAATGAAAGCGTCGTTCTGTATACAGACACAGAATATCTGAGTCTGGGAGGTGGAAAAAAAAAAAGAATATTGGCCTCATCAGATAATTCTGTGTCTTTAATTTTTAATCAACCTAGTGTGCAACTTGCCACTTTTAGATCTGTATGACCCAATTTCCCTTTGTGAAAATAGAGTTGCAAAAAGTAGACCTGGATCTTCTGATGATATGATTTAGAGCATAATTATTTAAGGGGGCAATACTGAATTTTCTGGAAATAAAATGAGCTTAACTGTATTTTATGTACCTTAATTTTTCTTTCACATTGTCACTTATTAAACATTCCTTAATACATTCCCCCTTATTTAGAGGACAACATTCAAATGTTTCCTCTGTCTGTGGGAAGCAGAATAATGCCTAACGATGTCCACGTCCTGATCCCTAGAACCCGTGAGGGTGTTGTATTGCATGGCGAGGGGAGACTAAGGCAGCAGATAGAATTAAAATGGTTCATCAGCTGACTTTAAACTGGGAAGATTATTCTAGATTATCTGAGTGGACCCAGTGTAACCACAAGGGTCCTAAAAGTGAAAGAGAATAGCGGAAGAAAAGTCGATCAGAGTTGTGTGATGTGAGAAAAACTCTACTGGCCATTGCTGGCATTGAAGACGGAAGAAGACCACAAGCTGAGAGGTGTGGGCAATCTTTAGAAGCTGGAAGGGCAAGGAAACAGATATCCTTAAGAGCTTCCAAAAGAAACAGAGCCTTGCTAGTACCTTTATTTTAGCCCACCCGCATCAGACTTGTGATCTACAGAATAATAATATAATAAATCTGTGTTGTTTTAGGCTATTACATCTGTGGTCATTAGTTAGAGCAGCAACAGGAAACTAATACACTGGCCTTTCAGGTCTTTCACAGAGTGAATTTGTTTTTGTCCTCAATTTCTCTAGATGAACTCTGCTCTGAGTTTTGAACATTGACTTCTAAACACACATTATACACTGCAAACCTTCTTGTTCCATTTCCTATGTCTGGAGTTAAACACATTCTCCTCTAGGGCTGACGAGGACTTGGCTGACCCTGCTGTGGGGCTGGCTAGTGCCAGGACAGAGACATGGGTCCCAGGGGCTAGTTATGGTGAAGTTTGCTGCTTAACATGGGTTGAGGGGAATGTCTGAGTCCATGTCCCTGAAAAAGAGCAGAAGCCAGAGAGGAAAAACCAATGGCAAAGGCCAAAGCCAAAGACCAGTCATAGAATCATAAATATGGAATAAAACCAAGATTCGAGACCAGATGTCAATGGAAAAAAGCAGGGGATTAATGAGATGTCTTCTGGGAAATTAGTGTCAACAGTTTTTGAGGGGCCTGTGACTCACTTTTCTGGTGAATCAGCGTGCGGGGTTACTTTGTGTTGACCTAAAGGTGGTGTTTATGTGCAGCAATGAATGTCACCCATTATCTCCAACCACTCCGACTCTACCCATAATTCAACGTTAGCTCCTCCGCAAGGCTTTTCCTGAATATTCCAGCCCAGTTATCTTCTCTTCCTTTGAAGTCTTAGAATTTATCGTTCATTTGGTAGTTGCAATCCATGGCCTCATATTTTTAGTTAAACAAAGGAATTATATGTACAATTATAAAAATTTACATAATAAATTATAAAGCAGACATTTCAAACCATTCAGGACCTTACCACCCAAAGATAACCACTGTTACATTTTGGTATTTATCTTTCTAGACTGATATTCCTTATTTTCCAAAATATTTTTTGTATATACACATATGTGTACACATAAATGTATTTCATTTATATTTTCTGAAATAAAATATGTTGAAGGAAATTATATATAATGCAAATTATATCAAGTTTATTGCAAATTAGCATAAGCATAAATTGATACTCATAATACCTATAGTATTAATCTGACATTTAAACTTTTCACTTGTACATATCTTTTCAACACCGTCAAGTTGTAAGTATCTCAAGGTAAAGAAGTAAAATTTTATATATTTTTTTTCTATTTCCACTGATGCTTAGCGTAGTACATTTAGAAGCTAAATAAATATAGAATGATTAAAAAGTTGTGACCAGGAAACCCTGGAAACGCTTCCTACCTGCAGACGGATAGTATTTGTTATTGATATGCTTTCAAATTTTACCAAGTAATTCCAGTAATTAGATCTGTAAAGAGAATTTTTAAAAAGTTGTACCACACTACTATTTCACAGTGGTCAGGTTTTTATAAATCCAGAGATTTGTCATTTAGCATCAGAATTACTTGTTAAAATGGGAAAGGAGATAAACAGAGATAGGGTACTTGTTAACTCATTAATATTCCCTCTAATGAAAAATGTTGCAGGAAAGAAATAGCCACCGTAATACGTGTAATCAATCTAGCTGGGGAAAAGTGATGCAATTTATTATCTTTACAGAGTTGCTCTGTT
>RJWJ010014516.1:0-37758 GCA_004363605.1 Indri indri | reverse complement strand
GTTTCCCACTGCACTCACTTATCAAGCCTCTGATAAGTGGCTATAGCCCCAAATGAGTCACAGAGCTTGTCTCCTGCCTGCTCCAGGCCACTTCTGCCATTAACTAGTTGACTATGCTTTTTCTAGAGTGCTCTCCCTGAGAGCACCACCTCCTGCCGCCTGGGAATCAGACAGCTGCTCCATAACACTCATGCAATTAATTGTCCCTCAGTTTCCTCAACTCTCCTTATAGAAAGAAAATTTCTGTTACCTGAGGAAAAAAGTTTTTGTATTCTAATTTTTAATCATAAAAATTATGATAATTTTTATACTCTACCAAATTACCTATCAACATGCCTGGTGCACAGGAGGTGCATAAATAATGTATCTAGAATAAATGAACAAATATTCCATAATATAACTATGATTGTTCAATATAAACAATGTTTTACATCATTCAAATATACAATAATTTGGTTTTGGGCCTCCAAATCACTTAGCAAGATTGAGACTCCAACAAGCTGTGTCATATTTATTTGGTAATTTTGTATACTACTTCATAGCACATGTGTGCTGGAGGTGATTTTAGATTGACCAGCAGGACTGTAAGCACAACTACCCACAGTACAAAGAATTTAAGTGGGTGTGGTCACATAGGGGGAATTACAGAAGGTTAGAAACGATTCAATCTAATTACCATAAAGCAAAACTTGACAAAGTTAGCTGGTGACTCAGTTAGCTGGAGATGAAGACATATAAACTTCTTTAACATGTGACAATCCCTTCAAATACCTTTAGAATTCTACTGAGTGTTTCAAAGAGCTCTACTCTAGGAGAGTAGTAGTCTTCACACTATCGTGAAAATAAATAGTGCTAATGCAACAAGGTTTAAAAAAAATAAGGAAAGTTTAATCTGCACATTGTGAAAGCAAACCAGAAAGAAGTAAATAAAATTTGCCTGAAATCTCTGGTCTTGCTTTTAAATATCCACATCTATTACTAGTTTTCTTTCTTTTTTTCCCCCCCTCCTGATAATAAGATCAATAAAAGAAGATAAGAGTTGATAAGTATGGGCTGATATGGTTCAGGGGAGCCTCATTCTTTTCTCTTGACTGTTGACTTTCCGTTGTCTTCTTTGTCTTGCCCAAAAGATAAAGCTACACCAAAATGGACATTGTATATAAAAATAGTGTTAGAGCCTGCTTTAGAATAGATGCTGCAGAAAATCTTTTGTTAAAATGTCTTATTGCTACTCCTGGAGTCTCTTTATTGTTAAGATGGGGGTAGCCTTTTAAGGGCAACAATTGTGCCTATTATGTTAAATCTCTTCTGTTTGTTAATGATCAGTGGGGACATCCACATAAGTCCCCTAATGGATGCTGCTTTTCCAATTTTTAGAACAAACTACTGACTCTCATGAATGATTATTATTAATATCATCTTTATTCTAATATTAAATTTTAGAATGCTTGAGGGTCAGGGTCTTTCCCCAGTGAAAGACTTCAGCCTAAGCATATACATCTCTGTTAAATTGGAATTGGGAGGGAGAGCAATGTCACTCATGCATAACTTCATAGGAACTCAAAAAAATGTGTTGAGTAAAAAAGGCAGGCAGGAAGGCAGGAAGGAAGGGAGGAAAGAAGGAAGAGGCAGGCCTGATTTTGTCAAATTTACCACCTTACAAAGAGAGGCTGACTTACTTTCAGATTTAAGGAAATCTTTCCAAACCATCACAAGGGTGTTCGGTAATGATGCTTGGATTTCTCTGATTGCTTAAAAATCGTGGGGTAGGTGGTGGTCACTGGAAGGAAGGGAAGGAAGATAGAATTCCACTGACAAAATTGGAGAAATGTGAATGGACAGATGAGAAGGTCCTGAAAGGTAGTATTTAGAGAAGGCAGAATGGGGCAGGGAGAGCGGCAAAGAGCTATATGGGAAGTACTTTGTAAGTGGTACTTCACGTAATCTTCAAAAGAACCCTATGAAGTCAACATTATTTTTACTTAATAATTGAGAAAACTAAGTATAGAGATAATAGGTAATTTGTCTCAGACTATAGAACTGGCTAGAAAGAGCTGGGACTTGAACCCAGAGCTGTTTTGCTTCAAAGTCCATATTCTTTCCACCATGTCACCATGGCCACGTTTGGAAGCTTGAGAAAAATTCATATATCATGCTTGAATTTTTATCCTCTAGGAGTAAGATCATCCTCAGCAGATGCATGCAAGATTGGGTACCTGACTGTGGATCATTTTAAGTGGATTTTCATTTCAGCTCCTTTCTCCTTCCTGGTATTCCAGACTCCAGAGACATTCCAAACAACATTTCTAGGCCGTAAACACAGCTTTACAAAGTTGTCCCATTCCTTCCCCTATAATATGTATCCCCACACTTCCCAGGTAACTGAGGGAATATACTCCCTAGTGATTACTACTTTTGAAAGTTTTCTACTTCAGTAATATATGTTCTTTAGTTATGCAACAGCCACTTTATGATAATGATGGTGAAAGGCCTAGGTCAAAATGTTCAGTTGATAAAATTATCATTGTTTTGTATTCTTACACATTATATTCTAAACAATTCTACCTGGTTCTTCAAATCTCTTTCCCCTCTGCATAAGCTGTGGTGTTAACCAATTGTCACCTCACAAGTTGTGGTAATTAGTACAAAGGGAAAATCCTCTTCATGAACAAAAAACATCAATTGAGGTGTTTGGGTTTTTTTAAAAAATCCTCCTTCTTTGTGGTTACATACCATCGTTCTTTCTTAATGTCATTTGTGTCTTCTCCGTGTCTTAATCTTTTCATGATTAGCTTCTTGATCTTTCCAGAGAATATAAATTTTTTCTTTTATTGATCAAGCCTCCTGGTTTTGTTTTGTTTTACTTTTCTACTTCATTCATTTCTGCTGTTATCTTTATTAGTCAATGTAATTCTTTTGCAATTTTTTCTAAGTCTCTTGGTTTGTTGTTTTACAACAAATACATTTAATATATGCTGTTACGGGTTGTTTGGCTTTTCTATACTCTCCTAATTTTGTTACATATGGCTTTTGATTTTCTTTGGTGACTAAAGAGTTTGTAGTTTTCTCATTTGTACTTTTTTAATGCCGATTTAAAGCATCTTTAAATTTCGAATTTATATCTGTCAGGGGAGATTTTTGTTGTTAATTTTACTCTTATTGTATTTTGATGGGTGATGTGGTCTGTATGATTTCTGCCTTTTCAACTGTGTTGGCCTATATTTCGTGACCCAGTTAAGTTTTGAGAATGTTCTGTGTTTGTATGGAAAACATAGAACATTTAGTCTCCATTTGGGGGTTCAAAGATATACATAACGTTGTGCCTGTGCAGTTATATATCATTTAAGATCATTTTTAATGGTCTGAATGCTTCTGCCAGCTGTATCACTATCTCCCAATCTTCAGTTGAAAGAGTTGCAAGCTCTCACATCCATTCCACAAACCTTTGGGAGGAAGGTCTGTTTCTGTATTTCCACAAATGTGCAATCACAGTGTGCGTGGGGGGGGGGGTGTCATGATTTAGTAGGGAAACTGAATAATGGATAATAAGATCTAGAAACTAGTATAAATCGTATTGGCCTTTCCACAAATGGATTGGTGATTGGCCCAAGTCGTTTCTTAGGGTTTCTATTTCCTCATCTACATGCTCTGGGTGGTCATATCTGCCCTGCCAACACAGCAAGGCGTGTCAGGAGAAGTCAAGAGATAAGGAATGTGACCAACATAAAGTGATAAATAAAAAATACTAGCAGTGGTTGCTAATATTAGACACAAGAGCAGAAGGAAAAGATAACTACGTAAAATGGCTAACACAGGCTCCAAGCAGGTACTCAGTTTCTATCGGTTTCCTTCCCTGCCCCCAATCACCTTCGGCTCCGTTTGGGGACAGCCACCCTCCTGCCCGGAGACACCACCGCCCAGTAACGTGAATCTCCCTCTGCGTAGCATTGGCAGCTTGCAACCTGCTGAAAGGGTGTTGTGAGAACAAGCAGAGACCTGCCAACAGCTAAAACTCGCGCTTCAGCAGAATCAGCCCAGGCCGAGCATGTGCAGTGCCTCCTCCTTTGGCATTGGGGTCTGACTGGCAGATGCTGCCCAAATGCTCACTAATCAAGAGGCTTTCGCCCCGGTACTCCCCTGGGCCTCGGGTAGAAAGAGTCTTAGCCACGGAGATAGAAAGCGAGGAGCCTTCAAGGTCCTCTGCGCTCTCCGCAAGCAGCCGCGGCGTCAAATCCAAGCACGGCCCTTGGTAGAGAAGAGATTGCTGGTGTTATGGATGCGGGTTTCCAGGGAAGATGCTCCCGGGTTCCGCGCCTCCTGGGGAAGATAACTGAGCGCGGAGCGTAAGCGCGGGGCACGCCTGCCCCAGGAGCCGCGGGAACCGTCGCCGCGCGTCCCTGCACCACCTGGCCGCCTCCCAGTCGTCTTTCCCCAATTCACCCTCCTGCCGCAGTCGGGGCCCATATTAATTCTCTGCACTTGTGAGTGAGCACACACAAGTTCCCCAGGCACGATCCTTTCATCTGTTTCCCCGGGGGAGTCCAGTTTTTTAACGATTAACCTCCCAGCCACCGGGCAAGGTGGCAGGATGGAGGGAGTGGGGCGGGGAGAAGGATTTTGCCCGTTCAAAGACACCAAAATCAGCTGCCACTGCTAAAAAGGGTTTGCTTTCCTCAGTTTTTGACGAACAAAAGCAGTGGGATGCCCGCTCGGCCAACTCCTGGCTGCCCCGGCCGCCGGAGCCCTGGGCTCCCTTCGCAGCCTGATGCAGAGTTTCAGACGCAGTCCTGCTCTGCTTACACCCAGCTCCTTCGCCCCCTCGCTGGAGTCTGCAGACGGATGGATGCTGGGTGCAGGCTTTCCCCGGGCGGTTTAACAGCGTCTTAGGCTAAAGCTCCAGAGCTTCCACCTTTACACCTCCTGTTTATGGGGCCACCCCTCCACCACCAGCAAAAGACATGCCCCTTTGGTAGTGCCGGGGATCCCAGCAGGAGCGCAGGGGAGGGCGCCTCCCTATCCCCTCCTCCCCATCCCCGCCTCAGCTCGGGGTTTTACTGCAGCAGCCGGAGGTGACAGCGACGCCTTAGCCGCCTCTGTTGCTCAGAGCCCAGGCTTCCCCTGCATCCCGAAAGCGCCCCCTCCTGAGAGGCTGGTCCCTGGAGAAGTGCGAACGAGCTGCAGGAAACCAAATTTTAAGATGTGGAAGTCTCTGAGCTGCGTTCCTCCGAGGACTAGCCTAATCGCCCAGGACTGAGAGTGGCAGCGTATGAGAAGTTGGGACCATAGAGCAAGGGGGGAGGGGAGTGGTGCAGCCGGCATTCTCTTCTGGAAGGAGTCGCTCGGAGCAGTGAGGTTGGACGCAAGTTTGCGTAGGAGTGTTTTCCTTTTGTCAATAATTAATCACCGGAATCAGTCTGCCAGAACTGTAGTTTTAGCAATAGTCCAGAGGGCGGGGCCGAACACCCAACTCCCGGAGGCTCGGAGGTGCCCGGCGCAGTGGGAAGCTGGTGGCAGCCAGGGAGGAGCCAAAGCGCTGGTGCTCACCTAAGCCACAGGGAGAGATACCCAACCAGGAGGTAAGCATCTTCCAAAACATCTACTTGAATGGTAAAGTAGCTTTGGTAGGATAGAATTCCTGTCTTTATAAGGGAAAAAAATGAATATCGACCTTTAATGCAGTTTGTCATTTAACTGCATTACAATTTTAATTTGTAATTACCTTTACCTTTTACTATGTTGGAAAGTAAGATGTTTCACCCATCAGAAGCCAAACTTTAACATTGAAACTTTCCAAGCCAAAAGAAGAGAAAATTACTTTGCTAATTGTTTTCACTATTTATCTTTGTGTAGTTCATTAATGACTATTCAGGGAAATATCATTGGGAGGTGCTTGGTTTCCTTCTTAAATATTCATCTTTATCTAGTGTCATAGTCTTACACAATACTTTTTGCCCACAAGTTACTTTAGGCAAGCGTACACACACAAGTCAATTGCCAAAAAAGTGAAGAATTTC
Source organism: Indri indri (assembly GCA_004363605.1). Classification (NCBI taxonomy): domain Eukaryota; kingdom Metazoa; phylum Chordata; class Mammalia; order Primates; family Indriidae; genus Indri; species Indri indri. The sequence continues at coordinate 31,744 of RJWJ010014516.1, read as the reverse complement.
CAGCAACTAATAAATTTTAACACTTTCTCCTGATTATTAAGCATACACATTTTCTCAAAGATACTTAGGTAATCATTTATAAGTAACCAACCTTCCACACCCAAAGAGAAATGTATAGTTAACTTTGCCGTGGGTTTTAGATAGGAAGTGAAATTCTACATTTGTTTCAACTAAAGTGACATTCAACTGGTTGGCAATTCATGTATGAGCCCAGCTCATGATCAAATAAAGAATTTGAAGAATTGTTAAATTAAGTCGTCTTAGCCCCTGAAGTCCAAATAAACTGCATTTAGGGAAGCTGGGAAAATTGTTTTTCTAAAAGACTTCATGGTGCAGAAGTTATTTTGAATTAAACAAAAATTAAGAAATACATGGTCATTTTGCTAGTGAACTTCTAAAATTTATAAAACTGTTAAGATTTTAATAACTTAATTTTCACATCTGAATTATTCCTATGCTTTTTAAAACATCATTTTAATGATTGTTTCAATGGCTATGATGGCTTTATAATTACTAGACCAACAACAACAAACTCTAGTATGAAATGTATTGTCACCCTCATTATTCAAATATTTCCATACAGCTATTTAATGAAAATAAATTAAGAATGGTTTGTCAAGACAAATGCATGGACATTCTAGAGAATTTGAGTGAATATGAAGGTGAAAGTAAACCAGTCCTCAACCCGCATTGGTTTTCTTAATTCGTTGTTTATAAATTTGCAAAAACTTTTATAAAAATTGTCCTTCATAATTCTATAGCCAATTTTTTTATCTAGTGTATCAGCAAAAGGTATTTTATCACCAAGTACGTAAGAAAGAAAATATTCATTAAAAATTATCCAAATGGGACTCAACTTCCAGAATGGTGGTTTGAAGAGCTTTGTGAACCCACCTGCTCCTTACAAAACAACAATAACTGGTAAAAATTGTAGGTAAACAATCATTTAAAGCCCCTGGAAATTGTCCTGAGGAAATACAGCAAATGAAGAAATATGTATTCCACACAAGCTACTATATGTCAGTAAGAACTGCAAGAGTTTGTGGCATTTGAGCCACAACACATTTCCCTGCCCCCTCAACTGGTTGTGATGGTGCTTCACTCTGGCTGGACAGTGCTCTACTCTGGGTGGATGCAGCCAAGAACACAAAGCTCTCTTTCAACCTAGATCCCAGTCTAGGGCTACAGTGCATCCTTGGGAGAAATAGGCCACCGGCATTTCTCATCTTCCCCAGCTTTGTGTTACAGAAGCTCTATTTCAGGCAAGAGCAACTGAGAGATATGAGGCTCTCATCTTCTAACCATTCCCCTTACTCTTAAGGCAAAAATTGAAGAACTCAACAACAAAAATTCAAATAATTCATTTTAAAATGGGCAAAGATAGACATTTCTCCAAAGAGGGTGTACAAATGCCAATTGACACATGAAAAGGTGCTTAGTAGCATTAGGGAAATGAAAATCAAAACTATACAATAAGATACCCACTTCGTACCAACCAGAATGGCTATAACCATAAAAACAGATAATAATAAGTATTGGAGAACACATAGAGAAATTGGAACCATCATATATTGCTAGTGGGAATGTAAAATGGTATAGTTGCTGTGGAAGAGAGTTTGGTAGTTCCTCAAAAGTTAACATAGAGTTGCCAAATAACTGAGCAATTTCACCTCTAGGCATACATATTCAAGAGAATTGGAAAGTTATGTTTGTGCAAGAACTTGTACACAAATGTTCATAGCAGTATTATTCATAATAGCCAAAAAGTGGAAACAACTCAAGTGCCCATTGACTGACGAATGGATAAATCAAACGTGGTGGGGAATAGAACATGAAATATCCAGCAATAAAAAGGATGTAGCTGATGCATGCTACAACGTAGATGAACATCAAAAAGATTATGCTAAGTCAAAGAAGACCACATATTATATGATTCCACTTATGTAACATACCCACAATAGGCAAATCTATATAGACAGAGAGCAGATTAGTTGTTGCCTAGAGCTTGAGTAAAAGGTGAGGTTGGAGAGAAATGGGGAGTGACTGCTGAAGGGTACACAGTATATTTTTGGGGTGATGCAAATGGTCTAAAATTGACAATAATAATGGTTGCATAAGTATGAATGTACTAAAAACCATTGAATTGTTCACTTCAAGTAGATGAATTATATGTGTGAATTATATCTCAATAAAGCTGGTTTTCAAAAATTATCCAAGGTACTAAAAGAACAAATAGGTTTAGAACTTGGAGTTCATGAATCCCTATGTACCATGTGACTAGACCAATAGTTTACATGAGGCTTTTTTCCCCAAGGGCCACATTGAAATACATGAAATAATTAAGAGTGGCACAAGATCACACAGCTACGTGATTCACATATGTTTACACACCTGCCCAAGTTTTTCCATTTGGAAATAAACCAAATGTCATTAGTATAGTCCTATAGAGAATTTTCTTGCAATACCATATCCTTTTGGCTCCATCCACTCAGTATATTAATCCTAGGACTTACGAGGCCAGTTGTCCTTTCTTCTTCTATAGAAGCCTAGTCCTTTATCAGTTCTTCAGGCCAGTCGTTATGGCCCACATTGGGTGAGAGAGGGAGGTACCTGAATCTCAGCCAAAAGCATCTTTGTCATCTGCTCAGATTAGCCCAATTTAGCTAACACTAGATTAGCCCTAAAAGCCAGAGTCTTGGCTTTTAGGGAAAGGATGAGCCAGAGCAGCCACTGAGGTCCTCATCACACACTGATGTGCCCTTGTTGGAATGCATCTGTTGTGATTATGACAACCTCAAATGCAGGAGACACTCCCAAATAATTAATACAGTCCTCTATTCATCTTTTATGTTTTGAGTTCCCACGAGCCTCCTGATCCTGTACTAAGAATCATGGAATTGGATAATAGTGCTTTGTCCAGACATGGGAACATAAAATTAGTGAGTCTCAGAGTTTCACAGGTATGGTTAGCAGCATTTGACCTTGTTGCCAGATGGTTCTGAGTACAATGAACCAAACCATACCCTTAGCTCAAGGGGTTCAAGGCTACCTGCATCAGGAAACCTTAAGGATTTTCCATTCTCACCAGCACAAGCTTATCCTTTATCCTCCCATAGATAACGTTTTTTTTTTTTTTTTTTTTGAGACAGAGTCTCTCTCGCCTGGGGCGAGTGCCGTGGCGTCAGCCTAGCTCACAGCAACCTCAAACTCCTGGGCTCGAGCAATCCTACTGTCTCAGCCTCCCGAGTAGCTGGGACTACAGGCATATGCCACCATGCCCGGCTAATTTTTTTCTATACATATATTTTTAGCTGTCCAGTTAATTTCTTTGTATTTTTTTTTGGTAGAGACGGGGTCTTGCTCTTGCTCAGGCTGGTCTCGAACTCCTGAGCTCAGAACGATCCGCCCGCCTCGGCCTCCCAGAGTGCTAGGATTACAGGCATGAGCCACCGCGCCCGGCCCCAGAGATACGTTTTTGAAGAGCATACCATGCTGACTGAAGTGGGTTCCACGTGGGTTTCGACCACCGAAGCTTTCGTAAAGTTCCTGCTGTCATATTTTGTCCAATTAGAAGATTTCTATAAAATAATTTTTAATGTCCAACCATTTATCTATATATTCAATACATGTAGGAAAAACTTGATCATAGTTACTTTTTTAAAATATTGTTTTTGTCAGGATTAATAACTCATTTATTCAACAGATATTTATTACACATCTACTCTGTACCAGGATACTTCTGACACTTCTAGACCCTGGATGAATAATAAACAAAACAGACAAAAATTCCAGGTATATCAAACATTAATAATAATAAGTGAATTATATAGCGTATGAGAACAAGGTAAGGGTGCTGAAGAAAAATAAAACAGAAAAGGATGAGGTACAATTTTAAATTGTGAGGTGAGGGTAGGAAGTAAGATCATGCAATTAGATGATGTAAATGTCACATACAAATCTGGCCACTGTGACTCTGCGACAGGTCATGAGGATTAGTTCAAGCTCCAGGTTAACTTCTCTCCTCCCCTTGGGAGCTGTGGTTTCCCCTTCCCATTAGCTTCCCACCAGTATTACTGTGCTGCCTGGATTTGCTGTTGTTTCATTAGGAAAAATATTATTATTAGTCCCGACACATTCCAAGCAGGGATGAGGAAGACGTAACCCAACACCCACTCTAAAGAATAACAACCTAAATAAAACACTGCTTTATAATAACAAAAATTATCACTCAGGGAAGTCATCAGCCTAGGCTTTAAGTTTACTCTTGATGTTTTTCTCTAGCGTTGCCCTGGATTCTTGTAGTCTTCCAGGGGATTGTGTGGTAAATAATTGAGAACTGGTTCCCCAAAGTTAACACGTTTTGAAGAGTGAAAAGGTGGGGGAGAAGTCGAGGGAAGGAAACTTGTAAGCCATCTCAGACAGGTGAAAGAAGAGCAAATCTTTCACAACTACAGAGAGTGATCAGAGCATCAAATCCCACTGGAAAAAAGAGGGAAAAAGCAACCAAAGAGTCTCCACCACTGTATCAAATTGTCCCAGAATCTCTACTCAGGGCACCTGGTTTAAAAGAGACCAGGGGAGGCCTTTTTCTAGTAAAATATAATGAATGTGGCAGCTTTCTTGGACTAGAGCTTTTAGATTACAGCTTAAAAGGGAGCAGGGACTTGATTTTGTAAGTCGAAAGGGAACGTTTATTTCAGGCTTAGAGGAGAAGTGTTAAAGAATGTTCGGAGTAAAGATAGAAATAATCAAAAGACGCCCCTGTTATAATGGAGTTATTACGGAGCGTTAGGATTCTCATTCATTTATTCAACACATTTTAATGGAGCAGCCACTATGTGCCAGGCACTGGGGGAACAAGACAAACGAGGACCTTACTTCAAAGACCTTTCTTTCTAGAAGTTACATTCTATACCTCTGGCTACAAAGTAGCTGAAGAACACAGGAATGAGGCCAACAACTTTCTGACCTGCAATCCTGACACCACCTCTAGACGGGGTTAGAGCCTCCTTCTCTGTCCCTGAATATTCTGCATTCCCCTGTCATAGCACTGACCACAGTGTGTGTGGATGCTTGCTTAATGATCCCTCCTCTTCTCTGGAAAGTGGCCTGAGAACAGTGACCATGTCTATCTTACTGACAGTTTATATCCCTCCTGCATGCTTGCTAAATACTTGATTGAGTGGCTGGCAGGCTGGAAGGATGGATAAATGGGATGATTTGAGTTATGATCAGAACTCTTTGCATGGAGAGGCAGCCTGGGAGAGTGATTAAGAGTGTGTGCTCTGCATTCGCTGTGTGATGTTAGGCCAGTTTTTTTAAATTTCCCAATGTCCCAGTTTCCTCATTTGTAAAATGGGTATAGAAATAGTGCCACCATTATAGTGTTGTTAAGTTAATTGCATAAGGTAATGCATATAAAGTGCTTACAAAAGTTCTAAAACAAATCAATCAATAAATATCCACGATTATCGTCAGTATAGAATGGCAGCTTCTAGGTGACAATTTGCTCTTCAGTATTGTATTCCTGCCCTTTTGGCTACATTATAAGATTAAAGAATGTCAATTAGTAACTCCAAGCTAAAGTTATCACTTTGAGTTCAAGATCTGTGAAAAGATTAAAAAGAGAATTTGGGAATAAATATGAGTAGTACATTGAACAAGAAAATTAAAAGGACTAGAAAAAGAAAGAAGGAAAAAAGTTCAAGATGGCATGTCCAAAGCAACATTTCTGGGGGAAAAATACCTCTATTCTCACACTTACATCCCACGTAGAGTTAAATATATTGAGTTTTGAGTTAAATATATTGCTTGCCAACATAAGGAAAATAAAATTTAGAAATAAATAAGTAAAAAGCTTTCTGATCTAGTATTTAACAACCATAAACTTTAAGGAACATGATTAACTCTCCATTTAAAAGTTATAAAATACACAGAGTGCAATGTGCACCAGCCAAGGGATGGACACATTTGAAGCTCAGACTTGGGGGGGAGGGGGGAAAACAATAAAAGTTATAAAATAAATTAATTCTGTTACTTTTAAATTTAAAAAATATATATACATGTATATATTGTTATGAGTGTATATATTAATGCATATACATATATATATTTGTAAATAATGCTGAGAGGTACACATTTATGAATATTACTGTTAATATCATATTGTGCAAAGCTGTAATAGAAAAATTCAACAACTTCTTACAAATATGGCCAAAGCTCTACATTTATAATCAAACATAATATCACTACTACTCACTAATTTAGATGCTGTGGAAAGTGCTTACTCAATTTTCATGGCCTTTGTGAATAATACATGTTAAACAGCTCTACTTTCTTTTATAATGCTTTAAATAAGTTATTTCACAGTCTGGTCATGAAGCTTATTAATCTAGTTATCTGTAATCATAAACAAGGCAACTCTTTACAAGATAACAAGCTGTGGGTGGGGGAAGGGCGTTTGCTCTCTTAGTTCTGTGCAGTTAAGTTGAAGAGTCCCACTTAATATTTGGTGGTATGCTTGGGACAATGCAATCTCAGGTGTTTGATCTTCTAAGAATAGCAAACAGCTTCTCCTTTATTAACTCATCCATTGAAGAGTAATTTTTAAGTAAAATTGACTAAGGGTCTCTTTATTGGTAGAAAAATTAGGCATAGAAGGAATATATAACTGAGCCCAATATTCCAGTTACCAACCCTCTTTACTCCTCAAGGCTGCAAATATTATGTCTACTCCACAACAGAGAGCTTGGCTCTTAAAATTTTAATAGTGTATTTTATTGCCTAAAACTTTAAACAAAGAAAAAAATCAATCAGGTTGGCCTAGTTCTGGTTTTGATGGGCAGGAAAATCAGCTTATGATTTAGAACAAAAGAAAAAGTTGTTCCACAGGTTTCCTCTATTTAGGAGGAAATAAACATCAATGTATACACAAAATAGGTGATACAGTTCCACTGTGACCTACTAACTTCCTTCCAGGTGAATTCTTTCTCCCAGACTCATAGATGTCACCCTTTCACCCACTTATATCTTATGTCTCTGAAGGGTTACATAGAGTCACCTGGAAGAAATCTCTTAGATAAGATGAAATAAAAATAGGAGAAATAAATAAAAATTGTGATAAAAGTCACTTTTTTTTGGAACCATTACTAAGACCAGGTACCATTATGGATCCTTTACCAACGCTATGTTGTTTAATCTCCATGACAATGCAGAAATAATTAATATTCTCCATGTTACTGATGATGTAGTGATGTTCAGAGATGTTAAACAACATTCTGGATATCACACAATAGCAAACTCCAGTTTGCCAATTTCAAAGTCCACACTTTTTCACTGTGGCAAGAAAAGTTTTTAACAAAACAAATCGTTCTCCAATGGGATATTTAGTTCTGCTGTAGAAATATTACTTTAGAATTGGTGAAATTTTAATAATCTCTTCTTAAAACTTGCTTCCTCATTCATAGCAACCCTCAGAAGGGGTTGTATAGTCTCTGCTTGAATAATTTTCCTAATGGAGCTTTCACTGCCTCACTAGGCAACCCATTCCTCTTAAGACACCTTTTATTGTTTAAAGTTTTTCCTAAGATCCACCTCTGAAAGCAATAAAACAGTTCCAAACCTTTTCCTCCGTGACAGTCTATAACACCGTTTAAGACCTTTTAGATCTTTTAAGACCTCCATGACACGTTCTTCTCCCAAAATCTTCTCTCAGTGTTTCCCACAGGAAGCCTTATAAACCTTCCCCATCTAGCTTTCTATGGACGTACTCAGCTGGCTGGAGTAACCATTTTTAACAGCTAGAAGGATACTAATCCAATGCTAATCCAAAGCCAAGAGCCACAGCCCCTTTAGCTCATCTGTGGTACAATACTTCCATAAATATAAAAGAATATTGGATCATTTATTTATTTGTCAACCATATCACAACTCTGTTGGTGCATAATGAACTTGAATTCAGGAAAAATTTCTTAAGTTTTTGTTGTTGTTGTTGCTGTTGTTGTTGAGACAAGGTCTTGCTCTGTCTCCTGGGCTAGAGCACAGTGGCATCATCATAGCTCACTGCAACCTCAGACTCCTGGGCTCAAGCAATCCTCCTGCCTCAGCCTCCCAAGTAGCTGGGACAACAGGCAGGCACACACCACCACACCAGGCTAATTTTTCTAATTTTGTAGAGAGTCTCACTCTTACTCAGGCCAGTCTCAAACTCCTAGCCTCAAACGATCCTCCTGCTTTGGCCTCCCAAAGTGCTGGGATTACAGGCATGAGCCACCACACCCAGCCACCTTAGTCTTTTTTACTTGAACGGCTCATAAACCAAATTTCACCCATCTTACCCTTGAGCAATTGATTTTTTTAATGGAAGAACATGACCTTTTTATTTCCCCCTAAGTTTTACCCTCAGACATTCTTAAGCTCTGCAATCTGCTAAGTCCCTTATACCTCCGCCTCATAACTTGGGGTCATCCGCCAATTTGACCATCCATATTTTCCATAATTTAATTCATATGGACAAACATGCTCCAATGATCAGGGCAAAATGCAAAGCCCTGGGGCTCATTACTGAAGACCCACTAGCCATCTTTATGATGATTTATTAATTATAATACAAAACACTTTCACAAACATAATTGTATTTAATTCCTACAGCTATCCTATGCATAAGACACTGCCATTGTTCTATATGTGAGGAAAAAGACTGGAAAAGAACATAGGATTTGCCTGACTTGACAGAACTCATAAATGACAAAATAGGAACAAGCCCTGGGGCTTCCGACTGCATTTGATGTGCTTTTAAAGAAAGATTTTTAAACATAGTGACCAACCTAATCTCCTCCCCCTCTCCCCATGGATATTAACAGAGACTAATTAAAGTCAAGAAACATTTTCTACAGACAAAATCTCACCCAGAAACCCAGTGTGGAAAGCAGAGCCAAAGCAAGCTGCTCCAAAAGAAGTGAGGCAGGGGTTCTCAGCCCCTGTCTTTGTCCCCCTTGGGCCTCACCACAACCTGGCACCTGCGGCAGCCAGCAGTCCTCAGAGTACAACTGGGAATCACCAGCAGTGAGGACAGTCGTGTATCCTCAAACCATGACCTTTCCTAAAAATAATTTTTAAAATAAGGCTACTTTGTCGTGCCTTACTTTGATAATACATTCTAGACTTTTGTGGGAGATAATCAGTCTAAGTGGTTTAGTGACCTTTTTACATGGGACAGACTTGTTTTAAAACTTGAAGATATCTTTGGGTTTATTGAATTCAAATCTTTATTTCATAGATGAAGAAACAGCAACTGAGAGAGGAGAAATAACGTACACAGGATCATTTTGTGAAGGAGCGAGGCCTAGGACCCAGACCTGGACCCTCCAAGGCAGGTAAATTCTTCTCACAATATCCTGGAGCCTTGCATTTAGAAATCTGACCCCTTTGATTGCAAGATGACATCTTTACTAAGCTGTCTAGTTCTCTTTTAAGCCAATGCCAAACATTGATTATATACTGGATATTACGTTGACTACTTAAGATACTAAGAAGTAAAATGTGGCAATTAGCTTTAGTAATTAGGCCTTTAAAAAAGTGGTCTTAGCTTACAGCATTACAGCCTCCTTTGAAATGTATGCAGAAAAATGTTTATGCAAAATTTGCCTACATTGCAAGGGCTTTGTAGCCACCACCCTGCCCCCAAGTCCTTGACCTCCAGGTTAAGAACCACTGGCCTGGAAGAAGCCAATCCCGGTACAAGTGCCAGTGCTGGGCTTGCATCGCACCAGCTACTATCTTATTTATGGGGCTGCTGGTTAAAGGCTGCTTCTGTTTCGACATCCTTCATCTTTTATTTAAATGGAGCAGCATCTTATCTGGGAAGACCTTTGGGACAAGAGAAGAATATATGTTTTAATAAGCATTTCATTAACTAGGTTGGACAAATTAAAAGAAAATATGGTAAAATGAAAACATTGTTTTCTTTTTTTTTTTGAGACAGAGTCTCACTCTGTTGCCCTGGCTAGAGTGAGTGCCGTGGCGTCAGCCTAGCTCACAGCAACCTCAAACTCCTGGGCTCAAGTGATCCTACTGCCTCAGCCTCCCGAGTAGCTGGGACTACAGGCACAAGCCACTGTGCCTGGCTGATTTTTTTTTTATATATATATTTTTAGTTGTCCAGATAATTTCTTTCTATTTTTTTTAGTAGAGACGGGGTCTTGCTCTTGCTCAGGCTGGTCTCAAACTCCTGAGCTCAAAGGATCCGCCTGCCTTGGCCTCCCAGAGTGCTAGGATTACAGGCCACTGCGCCTCGCTAAAAACATTGTTTTCTAAAAATGTTAACAGTAAAAGTGAGGATGATCAGTATTCAAAACAGGATATTTAAGACTGTACTTTCAGGGGGCATTTCTATAGTTCATTAAAACAGGATAATTATTTTCTTTCTGGTTCCTTTATTTTTAAGAAAGAAAGAAAAGGAAATACCAATGAAAAAAAAAAAGCCCTGGATGCCACTAGCTGCCTGCTCCCTTTTGTTCAACCTACAGTTAGGGTGACTTATCAGCCAGTGGAAAAAAGGAGAAGGAGTGTGGACAAGAAGAAGTAGATTTATCTTATGAACGGTTGTTTCCTAATCCTTCCCTTTTTTGCCACAGTGTTTTAGGAGATTCATGGCTTGAAAATGGTTGGCAACAGTTTCTTCATTTCAAAATATTTTGGGAAGCTCAATATTTCCTTAAAATTATTGATAACAAGGCTTGATTTCACTAATTCAAAAAATACTTGTTGGATGCCTAGCGTTTGTAAAGCACTGTTTAGGAGGCAAGCAGTATGGTGTGATGGGAAGAACAGATTGGAATGATAGGATCCCAGGAGTGAATCCAAGTGTTGATTCCTCCTGGGCTTCTGAAAATCTGCAAGGTATAAAACTTAGCCTCAGTTTCCTCATCTTTAAATGAGGTAATTTATTTAAGGGGTTTAGTATAGTTCTTTTTTTTTTTTTCTTTTTCTTTTCTTTTTTTGTTTTTTTGGGTTTTTTTGAGACAGGGTCTCACTCTGTTGCTCAGGCTGGAGTGCAGTGGCATCATCATACCTCACTGCAGCCTCAAACACCTGGGCTCAAATCATCCTCCCACCTCGGCCTCCTAGAGTGCTGGGATTACAGGCGTGAGCCAGCACGCCCCGCTGTACAGTTCTTCACATGTGTAAGATACTCAGCAAAGAGCGTTACTGTCAAGATTGCTGAGGTCTTTTTGTCTCCTTTTGACAGCCACATCAAAATTGAATAAACATTCCAAGGCATAATCTCTCTAAAACTGGTTTCTAAGTTAGTAACTGATAAAGGTCACATGCTCTACCTTAAAAATGATCCCATTCTCTTTGATTCTTTGTCAGGTATTCATAATCTATCAATAGTATATTAGTACAGTGTGGTAGTAATTATAATAGCTAACATTCATTTAGCCCTTCCTACATATTATTCTAAATATTTTATGGTTTTTAAACTTCTCAATGGTATGAATGAAGTTCTGTTATCATTCCTATTTTCTACTTTGGGAAACTGAGGGTCAGAATGGTTAAGTAACTTAGCCAGGGTCACAAAATGAGTAAGGACAGACCCAGACAGGACCCGGAGCCCAAGCCTGGAATTGCTGCACCACACTGCCCCTCAGCAGGATTCTCTGATGCTCTAAAATGCTATTTCTATTCCTTGAAGAGAGTTCCACATTATGAAATTCTAGTGTCTTCATGGAAGATATCTGTAATTGCTTCCTAGGGCTGCTGCAACAAATTGCTATGGATTTGGTGGCTTAAAACAACAGAAATTTATTCTCTAATACTTCTGGAGGCTAGAAATCTGAAACTGAGATGCTGGCAGGGCTGCGCTCCCTCCAAAGGCTCTAGGAAGAATTCTTCCTCACTTCTTCCAGCTTCTGGTGGCTATGGGCATTTCTAGGCTTGTGGCTACATAACTCCAGTCTCTGACTCTGTCTTCACATGTCTTTCTCCTCTGTGTGTCTCTTCTAAGGACAATTGTCATTGGATTTAAGGCTGCCCTGGATAATCTAGAATGCTGTCTTGTCAAGATCCTTAACTTAATTTCATCTACAAAGAACTGTATTCCAAATAAGGTCACATTCACTAGGTCCAGGAAACGGACTTATCTTTTGGAAGGCTACCATCCAGCCTACTACAACATCTTAATCCACATATTTTAACGTCTTGGGAGATTCCCTCTGGCAGTCTTCCTGACAACAAGCCTACATTTATTCAAAAGAGGGAGTAGAACATTTCATCTCACCCTGTTTAGGCCTATAGTTAAAGTGATCACAAAATCTGTTGGTTGAAAATATTTTTTTAAATATGCTCAGTTGCCATTAACCTTTTCCACATTCACCTTAGAATCAACAAAGTTCTTGAGAAACGAACAATTGTTGCCTATTTAAAAGAAGAACAAGCTTGTAGCTGAGCACTCCTCCACTTTGCACTAGAAGCATGTGGGTAGCCATGCATCTGGGAGCAGGTGAAGGAGAATGAAACCAGCAGTAATGTATCCACATTGTTCTCCCCAGGAGAATCAGAAACCCATTCGGCTAAACTCTCAGTGAGACTTTTTTTTTTTCTTTTAGTATATTATTTTGGTAACTCACTTCTAAGTGCAAAATTATAAAATCTAATTAGAGTAATCTGGTTGCCTAAAAGCAACATGCTTTGACTGAATTCTATAAACTCCTGCTTTCCCTTTTGATGTGCCGTTAACCCCATTCCATCCCTGAAACCACCTGACCTAGAACAGCAGTGTTACCACTGGAGCAGGGAAATGTCCCTCGATCTGGAGATTGGCAGAGAGAGCACCTTAGTACTGCTGTGTTTGTCTCCAAAATCCTTAGAGTCGGCCTAGCTCTCCACTCATATTTTTCAAAGCAGTAATAACTGGAATGCAGAAACAGGTTAGCCAAGGGCAGTGAAAGGGCAGGAGGCTAGATTACTATTGTCACAAAATCACATCTATGAAAGTTCAATGTTGCTATTCAGCAAAATAAGAAAAACACTGAACTCCCCATCAGAAGCTTTCCAGACAGCGTAATAAGAAATAAAGAATAAGCAGAAGAAGGAGGGGAGGGGCAAATAAATAAGTAAAAACAAAAAAGTTTTATAAGCACATCTGTTCAATGTTCCCCCAAAAAGTGCAAAGAAAACAGACAATTAGAATCAGAAAATACTATCAGAAAGGTCTTGGTTGACCAGCTGCCTGTACAACCAGATTTCCTGTGGCAGAACTGTGAGAATAAGTGCTCAGCAGATGTGTTTCCAACAAATCGATATTGCAGTAACTCACCCTCTTCACCCTCAAATTGTTCCTTGGATAAAAGTCTTCAGTTTCTGAAGACTCATCAGATATAATGATAGGTAGGGACAAGAAAAAGGCTTAATTTTTCACGTCAGACATCTAGCTCTTAAGAAAAACAGAGACCTTAGAAACAAACAGCCAGCAAGTAATTTTTTGGGTTTTTTGTTTGTTTATTTGTTTGTTTGTTTTTACCAAACTGTGGGTTTGATGGCTGGGGAAGATCTGAGGAAGAGACGAAAAAGACAGAACTGTCATGATGAGCAGAGAACATAGTCGCCGGGAAAGGGGTTTATAATGACTACAGAGAAGTAGTTTTAGTCAAATGACTTAGCTGCTTTTCCACTCTTAGTCCCTTTTAGGTACTCTCGTTATTGAGGTCTTATGAGCCCCTTATTTCACAGTTTTTCCAAAAGCAGGTAAGCATATTATAGAATTTACAATTCCCGCAATTGCTAGAGGAGATTAAGCTACTAGAATTTCACCAATGCCAAGAATAAACCTATACATGTCAACTCTCCTCTTAGAGGTTCTTTGGAGTTTGACAGTTCCAAGTTTTCTTCTTATATGCTAAAAGCCAAGAAGAAGGGAACTCCAACTAGGAACTCATAATTATTATTTAAAGATTTCTGGAGTTGTTTACTCAGCTTTGGATGGTATATCCATGCAATTTTGCTGGATTAACAATGTCCCACTCCAACTTGAGACTCTCAATGACTTCTAATAACTTAAAATTGTTCAGTTTATTTTAAAGTTCATTTTTTAATTTCAGTTCTTAGTAATGTTTAGAGTTATTCACTGAGTTTTTTAAAAAGTTTTTAATCGTGGTAAAATATGTATAACATAAAATTTAGCATCTTAATCATTTTTAAGTGTACAGTTGAATAGTGTTAAATATATTTACATTGTTGTGCAACCAATCTCTAGAACTGTCTCATCTTGCAAAGTTGAAACTCTATACCCATTAAACAACTCTGCATTCACTCCCCAACTCTTAGTCCCTGATAACCACCATTCTACTTTCTATTTCTATGGGTTTGACTCATGTAAGTGAAATCATATAGTATTTATCTTTTTGTGACTGGCTTATTTCAGTTTAACAATAAGGTTCCTCTACATTGTAGCGTGTGCCAGAATCTCCTCCTTTTCAAAGGCTGAATAATATTCCACTAAATGTATATACCACATTTTCTTTATCCATTCATTTGTCAATAGACATTTGGATAGCTTCCACCTTTTGACTATTGTGAATAATGCTACTATAAATGTACAATGAGTATATATTTTATGACTTTTAAAAATAACTTTTAATGACTTTAGGGCCATTGTTAAATTTTTAGTTCTGTTCACTATTTGCTTCTAAGAACAACTTGACAGCCCTTGGCAAAAATATCTTTAGTAGGAAATAACCACCCAGAAGCTATACTTTCCTCTTTCCTTCTTTATATAAGGTTTCTTTCTTTTCTTTTCTTTTTTAATAAAATAGTAGTAAAGGAGCTCATCCAAAGAAATTCCATTGTAGCTAAACCTTGGCCCAGAACCCCTACTCTCCCTTCCAGTATTGCCAGGAATAAACAGGGTTACTTGGCCTGTTTCTATATTAGTTAATGAAAGGATATCAGGAATGAGACAAGATATATTATCCCCCTATTACAAATCTCTCTTCCTATTAATAATATCTGCTCAGCATTAATGTACTTGACACTGTTTTTAGTTTCAAAATTTATATCTTCTTTTTGATAGCCACACAATATTGAGATTGATTTAATCTGAATTTAGTATTCCCTCTATTATGAAATTTTTTGTTAAAGTCAAATTCCAAATTTTCTTTTCCAGCCAGGAAGTTCTTCATTCATAAATTCCTCTGTAGTCTGTCAGATTGTGCCA
The DNA here is from genome assembly GCA_004363605.1 of Indri indri. NCBI lineage: Eukaryota > Metazoa > Chordata > Mammalia > Primates > Indriidae > Indri > Indri indri. The sequence continues at coordinate 16,530 of RJWJ010014516.1, read as the reverse complement.
AAAACAAGGACTGCTTTGAAATTGTAGTTACTCAACACATGCCATGTTGCACAATGTCATCAGCTAATAGTTGGACTGGAAATACATGTTTCCTATTATTCTGCTTTTGTTAATGTTAATAAAAATGGAAGCGATAAGATTGGTTCAGATAGCCACAAAATATTCTGCTCTTGTATGTCACGTAAAACAGCACTGTACCAACAAGAACTTGGCAAAGTTGTTGGCAAGACTCTTCCCTTTAGTATATTATTTTAGTAACTCACTCCTAAGTATAATATTATAAGATTTAATTAGAGTAATTTAGTTGCCTAAAAGCAATAACATGCTTTGATTTACAATTGCTTGTTTCTTACTATCTAGGGAGTCTGCAGAATTATCCAACTAATTCATGGATGTGTAGAGAAAGTTCCTTAATTGTTTGATTTTTTTCTTCCCTGGCTTTGATTCATCATAAACTTTTAAGCTGGTTTTTTAACTCCCACTAAAGACTTGGACTCCAGATCTTCACTTCTAGTCTGATATCTAGTATTTACTTTGCTGTCAACAAATAGGAACTGGTTGCCAAAGGAAGGCTGAGGACTGTTCTAAGATAGCAAGGAAATTGCAAAAAAGGTGTTAAGCAAGGATGGAGTTTTCTGTGGGGCGCAGAAAACATTGGGGTCACCCATAGAAAACCTAGAGCAAAATATATGGGAAGTGGGAAGCCAATAAATTCTTGTGCCTAATTTCATACATAGACACAATATGATGTTCTGCCATTAACCTTACCAACATAAACCACATTCGTGTCTCTGATGAAATAAGGAATCATGTGTCTTTGTATCTCTGTGAATCAAATTGTGCTCACATGAATAAGAACTTGTGATTAGGCCTCCAAGACAAGAACCATCACGTAAGATTGTGCAGTGCACAGCCCACACAATGATATGTGGTGGCCCTGCTCAAGACACATTTGAAAATTTGTTTAGAGATTGCAATTCCTTTCAAGCAGTGATTTGCAGTAATGACTACATACATGCACTGACTTATTTATTTATTTATTTATTTTTATGCACTAGGCACTTCAGTTAGCAAACATAAATAAGGACCGGGCTTTTTTCCTATTAAATATACAAACCACTCTATTGTTGATATTCTACAAAGACTCTTTGAGTCTATAATTTAATAAAATCTTGCACATGGCTTAAAGTTGTACCAATCCACAAGTAAAACAACAGATACTATAATTACTATGACTATTACTTAAGAGCCAAAACCCAACCTCCCACTTCTTATTATATCACTGAGACTGTCTTAGAGACAATTATCAATTATCTTCATTTTACACATGAAGAAACTGTGACAGAAAGATTTTGGAACTTGCCCAAGGACACAAAGTAAAATAAACAAATAAAAGAAAGAGAGGAGCCGGGCGCAGTGGCTCACGCCTATAACCCTGGCACTCTGGGAGTCTGAGGCAGGAGGATCACTTGAGGTCAGGAGTTTGAGACCAGCCTTAGCAACAGCAAGACCCCATTTCTACCAAAAATAGAAAAATTAGCCAGGCATGGTGGTATGTGCTTGTAGTCCCAGCTACCTGGGAAGCTGAGGCAGGAGAATTGCTTGCGCCCAGGACTTTGAGGTTGCTGTGAGCTAGGCTGACACCAGGGCACTGTAGTCCAGAAGACAGAGTGAGACTCCGTCTCAAACAAAAAAAAAAAAAAAAAGAAAGAAAAGAAAAGAAAGAAAGGAAAGGAGCTCCAACAGAATTCAAGTCTTCAAGTGTCTAGATGTTGCCAGCCTTGGATTTTTTCTGTTAGAACCATTTTCTTACCTACCAATCTTAAATTATTACTCTCACCTAGTGTAAGCACTTGTAAAAGCCCTTTTAATGGGATTTAAAATCACTTCACAAGTGTTTCTTGTTCCCCACAGAGTCCATGAACTTTTACCGTTATGAGAAAGTAAAAAAGCATTTTTTTTTTAATTTAACACCAGTTCCCTTCCGTCCTTCAAAGAGACAGATTGTACTGAATTTGCAGAAAACAGTCTGTTTAAAACTCAGTGCCTGAAAGCAGACAATAAGAATTCATAAGCACTCTTTATGGGCCCCACATTGTGCTGTGGAAATATTAAATAAATCCAAGTGTGGTTCCTGCCCTCAACAACCTTACAATTCAGTCAGCCAACTGACCAGATCACCAGCCAGGCCCTGGTGATAAAAAGATGGATGCCATACATTCCCAGTATTCAAAGACCTGATAGTTTTGTCAGGAAACAGATTGTGCATGGCTAAAAATGTTGGTCCAATCATCAAACATAAAAGAAAGCAATATGTTTTCCTTTACAGGGGTAGGAGGGATCTTCTGAGAACGTTTCATAGAAGGGAGGATGTAGGAGCTAGGTCTTAAAGGTAAACAGGATTTTGCCTGACAGAGAATGGGCATAAGAAAAGTTCTGGAAAAGAAAAGAGCATGAACTAAAACATGGAAGCTTTAGAATTAATGGCATTTAGTGGGAGAGTTGAAAGATGAATCTACAGAGTTGGAGAAATCAAACCTTGCAGGTCCTTAAATGAAAGGTATCATTTCATAGGAAATGGAGAGCCTTCGAAGGTTTTCAAGCAGAGAAATGCATGTGTAAGTTTAGACAATTAATTCTAGAAGCAGCATGCAAAATTGTAAGGTAAAAAGGAGAGAAGTTGGTTGGCTATTTCATTAGTTCAAGCAAGAAATGGAGAAAGTCCACAGTACTGTCCAATAAAATTTTCTGTAATGATGAAAACATTCTGTATCTATGCTGTCCAATATGGTAGCCACTAGCCAATAGCCATGTGGCTATTGAATGTTAGATGTTTGAATGGCCATGTGTGATAGTTGGCTACCATAGCGACAATGCAGAGACATCTTGGAGAAGCTAGCACTTGAGTTAAACTTTAAAGTAGAGTTTTTCCAACTGCAGTTTGCAATGATGGATTAAGAAATCAATGTAGCATTAATGATTCACAATTGCAATGTTTTTTAATGAAAGAAGAGAATAACATAGAATAGGGTAGAAATGACTAAAATAGCCTAGAATAAATATAATGAAACTGAATAGGATAGGAAATATCTGTCTGCACTGCAAAGTATTATTTTGAAAGTTGGTTGTTTCAGTTATATGACTACATGTATGTGTGTGTACACTGGACCACAATGTAAAATATATCTTTTCCTCTCTATTGTGTTTAGAAATGTTTAAAATCCAGTCTCTTATACAAGAGTATTATTTATCTGTGTACAGAGTTATTGAGAAAAGTTTTCCAGATAGGAAGAATAGCATAAGCAAATTCACTGGAGTTTAGAAAAGGATAACTTTGCACCTTTCAAGAGCTTCCTAATTATTCTTTCTTTTTGTTTTGAAATTTTTAAATAGACGTTATTGTTTAGAACAGCTTTAGATTTACAGAAAAATCAAGAAGATAGTACAGAGTGTCCCCATAGGCCCGGTACCATTTCCCCTTTTAAAAGTTTACGTTAGTATAACATACTTGTTACAATTAATGAGCCTATATGGATATACTATCGTTAACTAAAGTCCTTAGTTTACTCAGATTTCCTTAGTTTCTACCTAATGTCCTCTTTCTGTTCCAGGATTCCATCTGGGATACCACATTGCAGTTAGTCATCATGCTTCCTTAGGCTCCTCTTGGCTGTGACCATTTTTTTCACACTTTGCTTGTTTTTGATGACCTTGAGAGTTTTGGGGGAGTACTACCCAAGTATCTTGTAGGAAGTCCCACTATTGGAATTTGTCTGATGTTTTTCTAATGATTACACTGAAGCTAGTAGTTACTGAGAGGAAAACCACAGAAGTAAAGTGCCATTTTCACGACATCATATCGTGGCTACATACTACCAACAAGATCAATCACCATCGACATTGACCTTGATCGACTGGCTGAGGTAGTGCCAATCAGTCTTCTTCACTGTAAAGTTAGTCCTTTTCGATCCCCCCACACTGTATTCCATACTGTATTGCTATGTTATTAATTTTTTAAATAAATGAATTACTTAATTAAAGAAAGGCCTATATTTGAGTAAGTCATATTGAGCTCTTTCCAAAGAAAGCCACTCTGAGTACAGAAACAGGCTCTTTTTAGGTACAGCATCTCTTTCTGCATATGCAGGGCATTTTTATCACTCCTCAGATTTTCAGGTTCCAAATAGGAAGCACACACACAAAAAAGCTGAGCAATTGATATAGAATTCTAAAATGAGTTGAGAAGGAGTTAACGCAAAATCAATTGCAGGTCCTTCTGACTTTTCAGCCCCTGATTCTGATGTTCTGGAAGTAAATTTAAACGAAAATTTGTTAATTTTTTTTTCCCCAGGAAGATAGCTACCTTTCAGAAAGGGAAACTCCTTCCTGAGAAAATCCAATAATTTGAAGTACCATCATTTTAGGCAGGGGAGAACTGCAGGATCACACCTACCATATTCCCAAGGTAAATGCCAATGTACCAAATCACGTGCTTGTCGTCTTTCATTGCAATTGCCTAACTTCCTACCACTCCTGTTGCCAAGGATGAAAAACAACAGAAGCTTCCCTAGCAGACCCAGTCACTATTTTCCTGCATGCTCCCCTCAACAGTGTTCTCATTTTGTGATTCATACATAGGAGTTCATGTTAACACGTGTGTTTTTTTAATCGCTACATTTATTCACTTTCTTCTCCATACATGCCAGAACAAAGTCCTGTCCCGGCATCATATGAGTCATAAATCCCAGCTGTTCTGCCTCTCAGTCTGGGAGAGCAGATGAAACTTCATCTCCTTCCCCACTGCACACAAACCTAGTGAGACAAAAATCAACACCCATTGATAAAGGGCAGTAACATTCAGAAATAAGAAATAATCACTCTCCATTCAGTTATGAAACAACGTGTTAGGGGACATCCAAGTCCCTGATATATTCCACTGTCTCAGTGTCCCTATTCATTCAGTGGATTCCCTTTAGGATTCAGTCTCTCCCTTTGGTTCCCAAGACTCTAATAATCCTCCTCCCTCTTCTTCCCCACAACTCGGCAAAGCTCTGCTTTGGGTCTTTCATCCATGCTGAGATGTACATCCCTAATAAGGACTTTAGGTTTTGCCAGTTCCCAGTAATATTTGTAATAAATAAGCATTCAAAACTTCAGTTGCTGGATGAGAATCTGAACTACAGAATTATAGGAAAAAGTCTTAAATAAGGAAGTAATAGGGCCTGGGGAAACTAAGCAAGGGTAGGGCTAAGACCTCCCCACTAGCCTTCACACCCAGCCTGGTGTCCTCACTCGGCTTTGAGGTGATCACTACCACTACCTTAGTCTTCAAAGACCACAGAAAACCTCCACTGAAATTTCCACTTCTTCATCCAATGTCAATTTATAGGATATTCCTCACCTGCACCAGTCACTTCTACTTGGCTTGACAAACCAATTTAATAACAATTTAATGTTACCCCTTAAAGAAAAGGTTTAAGATGACTGATTTGATTTAGGAAATCTCTATGGTCCATCCAGCCACTAGTATTCTAAGATTCCACTTTAGCTACTTAATACAGGTGGTACATATTGCTTAAAATATATATTGGTGGAATATACTTAGCTGAATTATAATCCTTGAGGGCAATGGTGATGACTGTCATGGCCACCATGGAATATCCAATTTCGAGTGCAATTTCCAGCATGTTAGTAATTATTTTTGATAAATAAATGGAAGCAAGGGACAGAGGAAAGGCTTTCTCTAGTTAGATTCTATCTTCTTGTCTAAGCACTTCCTCCACATGCAAGTCTCTGGAATTTGTGCTTTACTTGCATTACTGCTATTTCTCAGAGCAACCCAAAGCAGTAGGGATTCTCACCTCCATTTTACAGGTGAGGAGACTGAGGCCAAGGGTAATTCAGTAACTGTCCCAAGGTTACACAGCCAGTAAGTGGAGGAGTCAGGGTTTGAACCAAGGTCTTATTCCAAAATCCATACTCTGCATTATGTAAGTGCAATAAAAGCACTTTCTAAACTACAAATAATCCTATGAAACTATAAATTGCTTAATTGCTAGAGAAACTCTGATAAACCAAATACATTGGACACGTTTGAAGGTGCTACTATACTGGTGTTTCCTGAAGGAGACTTTAACACGTTTTTAAAACAATGGCAGGCGTCTACCCCGAAGAGCAAAAGACATTCTGTAATAAAGACATCTGCGCCTGAATGTTTATGGCAGCACAATCCACTACCGCAAGGATGTGGAAACAACCCAAGTGCTCGTCAATTCATGAGTGGATTATTAAAATTTGGTATGTGTATACGATGGAATATTACTCAATTATAAGAAGCGACAGTGATCTAGCACCTCTTATATTTTCCTGGATAGAGCTTGAGCCCATTATCTGAAGCGAGGTATCACAAGATCAGAAGAATGGGCTCCACATGCAGTCACCATCAAATTGGCACTGACTGATCGGCACTACGGTGCTCACGTGGTAGTAATATTCTCCAGGGATTAGGGATTTGGGGGGGTGAACTCACAACTAATGGATGCGGTGAGCATTGCAGAGGGGAAAGCATGCCTCTAATCTTCGCTTAGGCAAGGCAAAGACATAAAATGTAACCAAAATGTTTGTACCCTCATAATATCCTGAAACTTAAAAAAAAATTAAAAATTAAAAAAAAAAAAAACACAATAGCTCAGAGATTATCAAGCCTTTCCTCAGGCTGGATAATCCATTCCTGAAGGTAACAATGCTGACCTTTGCCCCACCCCCCAGTTCTTACAAGGAATTTCTACTGCTTTGTCTTCTACCAGGACCTCCTGAAAAGCACGATCGCCAGGATGATGGACTCCTTTAAAAGCTCCTAGTTTTCCCCGTGCACCCGAAGGTATTGTCTTAGTTCAGGCTGCTGTAACAGGACAGGGTGACTTATAAACAATAGAAATTTGATTCTTATGTATCTGGGGCTGACAAGTCCAAGATCAAGGCACTAGCAGGTTCAGTGTCTGATCAGGGCCCACTTCCTGGTTCACAGACAGCCGTCTTCTTACTGTAACCTCACAGGGCAGAAGGGGCAAGGGAGCTCTCGAGGGTCTTTTATAACGGTGCTGATCCCAAATCGCTGGACACCTCCCAGAGGCCCAACCTCCCGATACCATCACCTTAAGGGTTGGGATTTCAAGATGTGAACTGAAGGGGACATAAGCATTCAGTCTATAGCAAGTGGCATCACACAGTTTCGGCATGTTAAAGTCAAACTGCGCCCAGGCCACTGTGCTCCTGAAGACACACCACAATCTGCTTAGGCAGTGCTACCTTTGAATACACAACCTCATTAAAGATCTAAGAGGGTTTTAAAAGTCATCAGGTCGAAAGGAAAAAAATTAAAAATTAAAAAAAAAAACTACTCTCCTTTCTCATATATGGGAAGTCATCTTTTGAAAAGTACATAGCTAAAAACAGGAGATTCATGGTGTGCTTGAGTAAAGTAAACATTTGAAGTTCTTTGTTTAGCTTCGCTGAGACATAATTAGATCTTTTTAAGGAAGTGGATAAATTAATTTCACCTTTCATTGTGAAAATTTAAGACTTTAAGATGTTTGCTGCCATCTAGTTCTAGGAAACTGTGGATAATTAATTTTATGGCATTTCTGCCACCTTATTTTGCCAAATTTAACCTCTTTTTCTAACTTCCTCCTTGGCACTTTCCATGGTCTTTCCCCCCATTTAGTGCTCATTTTTGGCCCCTCAATCACTGCATGTTTGTTTTGTGCTCCAGTTTGCTGTTGCCTAGAAGAGCACCCGATGCCTGCATTGCTTTAGGGGGATAGAGTCCTTCCCAAGCCATTACTATTCAGAAGGAGCCACATAGCAGGGCTCAAAATGTATTTGTTCAGTGAATGAATGAATTCTCCTACCCACATTTCTCACCAAATTGCCTAAAGTGTTTTTTTTAAATCTTGTACGTAGTCTCATAGGAGATAAGAAAACGGACTCACAAGGAAATATATTACCTAAGCAAATCTAGAGCCTAAAAATAGTACATATTCTAACAATAGATTGTAGCAGATGGCTTACCAACTCTCTCTCTCTCTCTCTCACCTTTTCATAATAAGAAATGACAAATAAACTGTCTTTAAAATTGCTTCTCATCAATAAGGGAAAAATGCATCAAAGAGGGCCAACCACTACTTTTTCTGAACTGACTCAGACTTCATGAGACTGAAGTGAGATATGACAATAAAAGCACTTTTTACATGTCAGAGCTGGCTATTTAGAGGGCTGGGATTATAGAAACTAGCAAGAAACATTTTTTTTAGAAACCTCAACTGCCTATGTTGTTAGCAGTGTGAAAGTATATTTAAAATGGCCAGCTTTAAATCATTGCAGATTTGGAGTATTTGTGACCAAGGTCTTACTGTGTATCCACCTTTGGTGTAATGTACATTGGTATGCTTGTTATCTGTTATTTCCTTGATTGAATGGTTGATGGATTGCTTGACTTTTAGCAGTTTAAAACAATGAATGTTGATTGTCTTGAAGTTTCTCTGTCTCAGGAATCTGGACATAGCTTAACTAGATGTCTTTGGATCAGGATCTCTTACAAGGCTGTAATCAAGGTGTCGGACTAGAGCTGCCCAAGCAAGAAATTTAATTTTAAAAGAGAAAGCAGTGGCCAGGAGATTAATTAGTGCATTTTTTTTTTTTTTTAGAAATGGGGTCTCGCTATGTTGCCTAGGCTGGACTTGAAATCCAGGGCTCGAGGGATCTGTCTGTCCACTTCAGCTTCCCAAGTAGCTGGGATTACAGATGCATCACCACACCCAGCTTAATTAGTGCATTTTTAAAAGCTACAATGTACAGTGAAAAAGTCAATGATATTTCTAAATGAGCAATATTATTTCATTTGTAAAAGTGAAAAGAGTTTTAAGAATATTTTAAACAGGTTCCCAGTATACTGATGATTCTGAAAGAATAACACCCATGGGAAGATTAGAGGTGTAGATTTTCTGAAGCAATTGGTATCCAAAATCTTTTCAATTTGGTTCTAGAATGCAACGTGACCGTAGGAACTTAAAGCCTCCTCCTCTCAAACCCACTACAGCATTCCTCTGTTAATAATCTCTGGAGTCCCCCTGACTCACAGGCTAACGACAAAATCACCTACCCAACTCAGCCCTACAGCTCCTGGCCTCACTCTGGCCATCCTCACCTCTCCGGTTTTATCACACTCCCTGCTCCCTGTGCTCCAATCCCTGGTTCCCTCAACCACCCACCCTGCTTCTTCTCACCTCCAACCTTGCACAAGTTCTTCCCTCTGTCTTGGCCATTCTCCCCACCTCACTATCCATTTTATCTGTTAGACTCATAATTATCCCTTGCTTGGGCCTTATCTCAAATATCTCTTCCTGAGAGCCAAGCTCAGGCTGGACCAGATTTCCCACAGCCCCTCATATACTGCACTTGTCCTTTAGAGGACCTAAGGCCCTCGTAAAAGAGGCTACACACAGCATCCACCCTTTTGCCCTTTCATCCCTTCTGCTATGAGGGCACAGCATTCGAGGTGCCATCTTAGAAGAAGAGACGGGGCCCTCACCAGACACTGAACTTGCCAACATTTTGACCTTGAACTTCCCAGCCTCCAGAACTGTGAAATAAATTTCTATTATTTATAAATTACCCAGGCTCAGGTATTTTGCTATAACAGTACAAACGGACTAAGATACACTCCTCTGTCACTCATATCCTCCAAGGCCTGATCTTCTTTATCTTTGTTCTTTCACTGCAACCAGAGTTGGGAGAGAAAAAGAACATTGGAGGTAACTTCTCACTGAGGCCCACCTACCAGGACCAGGCATTTAAATCCAATTATTTAGTTCTTACTCCGGCTTCTAGGAAAGATGGGAGTCTGACTTTTCTTTTCATAAGAAAGTAAAAATGCTTCCATCTTGTATTTATCTATTTGTCTAGATTATCCTGGTCATTATTACAGATAACTGTAACCTGGTCACACATGGAATTTTTGATTTTAAGTTTTCGTGGAAATGAGTCTGGATGACATAGTAAGACGCCATCTCTACAAAAAAAGAAAAAAAAGAAAAGAAAAGAAAAAATAGGTGGTGTCTATACACCTACAGTCTTAGCTGCTCAGGAGGGTGAGACAGGAGGATCACTTGAGCCCAAGAGTTTGAGGCAGCAGTGAGCTACGATTGCACCTCAGCCCTCCAGCCTGGGCAGTAGAGCAAGACCCTGTTTCAAAAAAAAAAAAAAAAGCTTTGTGGAAATGATCTTTGTCAAAATGGGTTACTTTTTATCAAAGCCAAGCTGTATGAAAAATCAATAATAGCTAACTATATCCTACTTACATTGGGACTATGAGTACACTATAGTTATTTTTTAAGTTGGTTACTTATCATTCTCTCATTTACTCATTCATTCAACAAATATTTACTGACGACCATCTTTGTGCCAAGCATTGTCCTGGGATCCAGTATACAAGGATCACGAGGGTCTTCCTGTAGCCTAAGCAGTCCACAGCCTTATAGAACAAAACCATCTTACTTTTACTCAAAAGAGGATTAAAGAAAAAAAAATTTTCAGATCAGAAGACAGAAATGATCTTCAAAAAATTTTAACTGCGATTGGAGTAGTAAAATTTATCCAAGCAGACTTGGATCATGTGGCACCATCATATTCTCAGGTACAGTAAGCACAAGAGCCACAAAAGTGAGCCTGTATGTCCGTAGACACCTGCCACTATGCCTGTGAAAGTCTGCAAGGTCCTCCCAGGAATCGTTCCAAGAAATGATAAGTACTCTTCTTTCTGGGAAGTTTTATGTGTGGTTATGACTGTGGTCCTGTCTGAAGGACAAAAAAACACTTACATGGTTTTCTTAAGTTCTGCACCACAAAACCAAATGACCACCCAAAAGTACACTTTGAACTTCGCATTTGTTTTGGGAATCTCCAAAACCCACATGTTCAGTGATTCACTAGAAAGACTCACAGTACTCAACATATATTTATCCTCACAGCTAAGGTATATTATAGCAGAAAAGTACACAACAGGATCAACAAGGAAAAGAAGACAAAGGCAGAATCTGGAGAAATCCACATCCAGGCTTCTGCTGCTCCCATGAGTAGACACACTGAGTGTTTGCCTTTCTCTATCAGCAGAAAGTGCAGTACTGTACGTGCAATGTTTCTGCCCAGGGAGACCCACTGGAGACTCAGCACCCAACATTTATATTGGAGCTGGTCATGTGGGCAGCCTTTGACTGGCAATTACCAAAGTTCCAGACTACCAGAATACAGTAGGTGTTCACTATAAATTACATTGCTTGTACAGTCTAGGCACAGTGAGTCATCCTTATCTACCAGAGAATGGAGAGGACATTCCAAAAGCCAAGTCTCCGATGCCAACCAAGGGCCAAACTTGCAAGCAGGTCCTTCTGAAAAGGGCTTGCTATATTATCTTTTTTCTGCACACTACTTCTTAAATCTCTGTGAGATTATGTGCTGTAGGAAATAGAAAAATTCACATTTATCTCTCTTTGTATACATGGCTAAGGAAAATGTTAGCTAGCCTCAATTTCTAGGTACTGTTATCACTAAAGTTATTTCTACCAATTACCATTTTTAAATAGATATTATCATTACTAATAATATTATTATTGTCAATTTTAGTAATAATTATTAGTAGTGGCAATATTATTATCAGTTTTTATAATTATTAATGTCTATAATTAACATATTGTATATTATTTCTATATAATATTCATATTAATAATCCATTCAATGATCTTTAACATTCTTTGAAAGATTTTTAACATGCTGAGATCATGAAACTTTAAAGAGATTCTGTGTTTGGTTCCTTATTTTATTTTTCCTCTAATCTGTTACATTCTTTAACAGGACAAACTTTCTGCAGCTTAAAGGAGCCAACCATGGATTTCAGGCGTGTGAAGGAATATTTCTCCTGGCTCTACTATCAATACCAAATCATTAGCTGCTGTGCCGTCTTGGAGCCCTGGGAGCGATCTATGTTCAACACCATCTTACTAACCATTTTTGCTATGGTTGTATACACTGCCTATGTCTTTATCCCAATCCACATTCGTCTGGCTTGGGAATTTTTCTCAAAAATATGTGGATATCACAGTACAATTTCTAATTGATCTTGTTTGCATTTTGTGAAATGGCATCGTGTATTTATATGTTGCTTACAAACTTATTGATTTAGGTGACTACTATTTCTTCTTTCACTATCTGACCTGAAAAGCCCTCTCTTCTCTATGCACTCTTTTACCTACCTGGAGTTTGAAATAGAAGCCTCTTTAGTTTCTTTTATACATGCTTCATTGTGCATCAGACCATAGAAAATACCATGACTTTACCTCACATACCATATTCTTTCAACACAAATCTATCACTTTAGATTTTTTTTAATCAGGACAATTTCATGTAAATTTTTTTTGGAAAATAGGCTCTTAAGAGACCTACCAGGATCATATTTAAAGTGTTCCCTTGATACCTATTCTATACTGAAGAATATATTTTAAAAAGAATTCTTCGAAGGCTACTGTCAGAAGCATCCTATCCTTGTTTATAATGCATACAATATGTGAATATATGGACCCCCTAAAGTCTTATTTTCTAGTAAACTGCAAATAGCTAAAATTCTTTTACTTCAGATGTAAAAGAATAGGCTGGAGGCAATTATTTCCTTTCATACATGGTTCATGAATTATTTTAAATGCCTCTTAAAGTCTGGCTTTATAACGGTTTAAAATCGACAATGTTGATTTTAGATAAACAAGTAAGTATTATAATACAAAATAATTTTAAGTGTAAGAAACAAAAATATAATCAAAGTAAATTCAGATGTTGTGACTTGTTATGTTGCCTTTGCCTTGCATGATGGGGGTAAAAGAGAAAAGAAATTATTTTCTTTCCATGCTTTCATTCAGTGGAGGGAAAACAAAACCCATGCATGTATTGGGCTGCAGGAAGAAAAGCTAATAAATAGGCTGGAAGTAATATTCTACCAGCAGGAACTCAACAGCTCTAGTTAAATGCTTTGATATAGTGGCTCCTTTGCAAAGCAGAAACAAGATTTATTCAATTTCCTTCAAGTGTTTATCATAAAAACAAATATAAGTTTTTAATTATAATGCTGAATCAAATGTGAATGCCAAAGACCAAGCCTTGCAGTTTTGCTTTCCTCCCAATAAATATTAATGTTAGTAATTCAGGATGGTAAAAAAGTAAATAGGTTTTGGACAATATTTGCACCCCTGTTTGTGTTATGAAAAAAAATTTCCAAGGAGAGCTGGAGAGAAAGATGTTTGGCATGCCAAATTAACTTGCATGTTTGTTAAAAAACAAACAAACAAACATATGTTTTGAAGAGAAACCAGATCTGAACATGTATTTGTTGATTTTTGCAAAATAAAATTAAGTTTAATTTTATAAGTAAAATATCCACTTCCCGATTTACTTTTGACTCATGTTGCATGAAATATCTAGGTGGTATGTCATATTTCTTCCCAAATTTATCATTTTTTGCCAATCCAATGTGGCAACTGATCTAAAAATGGTAAGGTAAAATTAACGTTTATCAAGGGACTTCTCCATGCTGGACACATTTTACATGTTGAAGTAGGTATTAAAGTCTCCCACTTACAGGTAAGGAGCCTGGAACTTGGAAAAGTTACATTTCTTGTTCAAGGTCAGTTAGCTACTAGCAGCGTAGCAAGGATGGAAATTCAGGTCAGGACAACCCTGGGCCTTGCAAATATTTGGCACATGAAAGCCCAGGGGTGGGCAAGAAGAGCACAAGAAAGTTGATGGAGTGGCAGTCATCAACATGCTAGAAAGCAGAAGCGCATCAAACAAAAGAGGTAAAGGCATAAGGAGTCAGTCAAGGTTGAAGGAACAATAAGCCCAGGTCCCAGCTGCTACCTTTGCTGTGGGACCTGAAATGTGGTCACCCATTTCTATGCTTCCCTGGCCCGCATGCCTATTTTGAAAGATTGCTTTCACTTTTAAATATTTAACAGAGGATTCTCAGTTAAGCATGAACTTGGATGCATTCCCAGTTCACAATGATTCAACACCCTTATACACATGGACCCCTGCTAAGTACTCTTGGAATTCAATCACAAAGACACTGCATTGACCTTCTCAAAAATCCTCCTTCTAAAAATAAGAGAGTTAAAATAAACATGAACAGACACAGCAAGCTTAATAAAGGATTATTGCACAGCACTGCCCCAGGATGCCACTTCGAAGGTGTTTCCTCTGAGCAATCATAGAGTAAATACAGGGTCCAAAATCATAATCAAATATAGTTTGTGGGGGGAAACCCTATCAGCATGCAATAGGGAAGAAGAGTAAGCTCTGTCCGCCCTGCCTGCTCTGTTGATTTTCTAGGCTTGGCAGAGATGTTTTTATCTTGACCACAGTTAGCCTAGGTTAGAAACACTTTCCGTGCATTTTTCTTTTGCTTCTATTACTTGGATATTTCGATGGTGTATACCTGTGGTTCCCACCCCCAGGCCGTGGACCGGTACCAGTCCGTGGCCTGTGAAGGACTAGGCTGCAGAACTCTGCCGCCTGCCCCTTCCCGCTCCTGACCGTGAAGAAATTGTTTTCTATGAAATTTAGGAACCAGGGCCCCACAGTAGGAGGAGTGAGCAAAGCTTCATCTACATTTACAGCTGCTCCCCATAGTCTGAGCTCCGCCTCCCCTCACCCCCTTAGTCTGTGGAAAAATTGTCTTCCACGAAACCAGTCCCTGGTGCCAAAAAGGTTGGGGACCACTAATGTATACAGGACTTTAAAAACAAGGAAAGCCAAAGGTTCCATGGTTCCAGTGAGCTTGTATCTATCATTTGATGAACTAGGAATCATAAATGTTCTTTCCTTGGTGTTGGCCAAGTCAACGACTGCATTTATCTACTTGTACAACAAAAACAGAAAATGCCAAGAAATCAGTCAGTTTTAACATCAAGATAACACTAACCGATATTTATCGGAGATAAAGAAGATTTGTCTTTATTTCTGAATCCCCAATATCTAGTCCAGTGCCTGGTACAGGACTTAGCAGATAGACACCTTAGAGAATGTTACGTAGTTCCCCAGACCCTGTGCCCACACAAAAACAAGGAAGGTCAGTGTCTGTGTTGGGCCAACCTCAGAACAGACTGCTCCTGGCTATGGAATAAAAGAGTAGAACCCTTTCATTCATTCAACAAATTTAATAAAAGTTATCCATGTATTGATGGACAGATAGAAAAATGGAGTGATGATTAAATATGAGATGAAGAAAATATAATAGAAACTAAGGTGGTAGATATTCAGGTGTTCATCATAAAATTCTTTTTACTATATATTTGAAAATTTTATTTAAAAAGTGGCAAGGGAAAAAAATCTACCATGTACTAGTCATTGGGCTTGATACTAGAAAATGAAGACAAACAAGACAGAAACAGAAACATCCCTGAATTTATTAACCACATGATCTGCTGGCAAGATGTGAAAAAAAACCCAAGCAAAATATTTAAAACATATATGAATTGTGGTAAGGTATTTTTTTAAAAAACAGCAGAGTACTGCAGAGACAATGACAAGTGGTTAAGGACGGTGGAGTACTTGGGATGAAGGGAACAATTTCTTCTAGCTGCAGCAGAGTAGGATGAAAACTTCTCTCGTTGCAGGACTCTAAGTGGGGAGTGATATGGGAGGGATTTGATGTCATTTACACTGTAAGAAAATGGCACTGGCTGTGGTTTGAGAGCATATGGGACAGGGGCCTGAGTCAGGGCAGGGAGACCCAACACAGCTTTTGCAGAGGAGAGCTGGACTAAGGTGGTAGCCTCAGAGTCAGAGAGAGGTGGGTGGTCTTATTTGACGTAGATTTTGGAGCTAGAAAGTCTTGCTGATGACCTGGCTCAAGCAGGTAATTCCATTCACTACACAATTTTTTTTTTTAAACATCTAACCCAGTCAAAGGAAATTTCCTCTTTATTCTGGAAAAGTTATTTCCAGAGCTGATTCGGCTGTATTTAAGAGAAAATAAAACCTTTTTGAAAGGTTGACAAAAACAAATTTTTTACATTTTTACTATTTTTCCAGTTTTTAAAACTTCACCATATCTCATCAAGAGCCATTATACATCTGATTAGAAGAAAGGACTTCGATTTTCCACTGTGAAACAGAATATAATTCTCTAGGTACTTTGCATCATCAAAACTGACTCACCGAAATATCAATAGCATGGTTGTTCCAAGGGATTAAATTATTCTAGCATTCATTCTAGAGCTTGAAAAGGCTTAGAGCAAACATAAGAGTTTAGATTCTCTTTGATTCATCCCTGAATTATTATGATGACAATAACAAAAGTAATAACATTGGGAAAACAGTAATGGTGGGGCTGGGAGGGCAAAGCTAACCAATTCTTAATTTTAGTTATTTGCTTGGAAATTATAAGGAAATGAGAGGCAGAGGGAGTTCCAAAATAAAATTACAGTTGCC